>CM077164.1:70092245-70329149 GCA_039583875.1 Platanthera guangdongensis
CATGTGTAAAGAAGGAAGTACCAAAATTATTCATCCGAAAATTACATAAAAATTACAGAATCTAAATATGGTTCAGAAAATATCATTGTATTAAAATCATAATTTTTGAGTCTTTCTAGACTCCAAAATAAATTAAATTAAACTTTCATGGGAAATCATACTTAATGAAGCAACCTTTAAACATATTCATCCAATAAGTCTATAAAAATTCACAGAGCTTAAAAACATAATAAAAAGTCCTCTGGCTAAATTTCATCAATTTCCAGCAAGTAGGTATTTCATAATAAATTCCTAAGTAAATAATACAAAGTATCAAATTGTTAATGAAGTATCCAAAATATTAATCCTAAATTCATAATAAAATCTCCAGAGCTTGCTCTAACACTAAAAACTACTCAACCTAAATCTCATCACTTTTCAAAGAGTTTTGGTGATATTTTCTACACTTACAAGGTTGTGCCCTAAGCTAGGGTTAGGGTTTTGAGGGGGTTTAAGGTGTAACGCCCCCATCTGTCGCATGACATATAACAGAAGGTCCAACTGGAACCCGACGCCATATACCACAGACAGTCGGAAGGGTTACCAAATGAATATTCAAACCATCCAATTAAGACTACTCGTCCTACACAGAGCATTCTAGCGGAAGCTTTTAAAGTTGAAAGAACCCAAATCTTAAATCCAATACATATGAATGTCCACGACTACAACCACATGAATGAAACCCAAATACACTGAAAAGGTACATGACCTTATGACCTTACAAATGTTCACTTAATAAAACATGTCTTACATACATCGGCTCGCAGGCCGGCCACACATGATAAAAGTAAAAAACAACTATTCTACGGCCTTCTAGGGCCAGCAGAGCAACATGGGCTCCAGCACACTATTTGGTACTCTGCTCCGCAGCACCTACAAGCACATTCCACCGCACGGTGGCAAACAAAGCAACGGTCAGCCAAAAGCCGACCAAATTATAACGACCCCGCCCCTTTCACAGGACGACGGTGCTCTTTTCCTGCACAACATTAGCCCAATAAAACAATAAAGCGCAATTATACTACGCCACAGGTGTAGGCTCGCACGGCCAAACACCCCGTGCACTCAGGACACATTAACGGTGAGTCCTGACATATCATTGTCTCCACCACCATCCCAAAGATGGCAACCAAGTGAGCATTTTAGCCTTTCTGACCCTGACTAGTCTAAGGCCCCCGACTATGCTTACGGCCAATGCCCTTTTCGGATTTCTCGCACCGTACCACATAGCCTAGGTCCGATTCCACTTGCTCGTTGCTCACACCGCCTATACAATTTAAGTTCTACACGCGGGCCAAGCTTCTCTCGGATCCCAAAATTTTCCAAACAATCTCATAACCCAGTTATGATCAAGGCCGGTTCCCAGACCGCCAAGTTAGCAGAACACGTTTCCGCTCAGTTTTCTGGGTGCACCTTGAAGCTAACCTCCAAGGATCCCTGCTGTAATCTACCGCGTAGAAACCCGAAAAAATCAAAGCACGGAGTCTTCTCCGACAAAACATATCAAATGCAACATCACTGATCCAGACAATACACGTCCGGGTAGGCTTCACACACAATGCCTATGCCCGTACTTACGATTCCAGACTCTATATGCAATACAAGGGGGACTATTCACATCAACCCCAAGGAACACCACACACTCACCGCACACTCGCGGGAGCGAGATTCCCTATGCAGAAAGAAAGAGCTTCACATGCTCAAGTTGAGAATCGTTACCCTTGTAGTCCGTTTTGGCGCCATGGAAAAACTACGCGGACAGAACTCTTCGCAACGACCTTTCCTCCACGGATTCGCTCTCAGATTTCGAAACGGTGCTCCGATGCTCCGCCGGTGGCCGGAAACCTCCTTCTTCTTCCTCTTATCTCTAACTCCTTGAGAGAGAGAATGATTGGAGAGAAATGAAAGATGAACTCCCCTATTCCTGGCCTTAACAGAGCAGGAAGCCATCTGGGCCGTTGAATCTTAATTAAAGAAAACAAACGACTCAGATCCGTTCAAAAATCTCTAGACCTGGGCCGAACACGGCTTGGCACACGGCCGTGTCCTAGGCCGTGTGCCTCGCTCCAGGCACGATCGTCGAACTCAGAACAATCACACGGGCACAGACACGCCCGTGTCTCACCCGACATGCCCGTGCCGGGTCTCTCGACACGCCCGTGTTCGGGGGCGTGTCACGCATAACCGCCACAGAAACGGACACGACCCAAAAGAACACCGGTAGGGACACGGGTATGCACACGCCCGTGTCACCTGAAAATTGTCGAACAACAATCGTCGATCGCCGAACGCAGAACATGGGTATAGACACGGTTAGGCACACGCTTGTGTCCAACGACACGCCCGTGTCCTTGAGCCGTGTTTGTAGCCGTGTCCTTCTCGGGAAGAAAATGTCCAAAAACACCAACCAGACACGGCCTTGGACACGCCCGTGTCCTAGGCCGTGTACCCCTATACAGGCACCAAAAATCCCCTTTTTACGCGACCGACTCAAATACAATTTTCGGGGCATTACAAATCTCCCCCACTTAAGGAATTTCGTCCCGAAATTAAGTAAAGGTACACAAATTTAGATAATACCTGAGTGGAATAACTCGGGGTATTCCTCCAACATAGCTTGCTCTCGCTCCCAAGAAAGCTCCTCACGTCCGCAATTATCCCATCGGACTTTCACCACACGGATAACCTTGTTGCGGAGTCGCTTGACTGCAACATCTTCAATACATACTGAAAGATATGGTACCTAAACACCTAGAGGGGGGGGGGGGGTGAATAGGTGACCTAATCCTTTTCTAACTTTACTGGCAGCAAACAGTTTATTATCACAGATTTTTAACTTTTGCACAGCAATCACAAAGTATTCACAGCATACACAGCACAATCACAGCACAACACAGTGGTTTATAGTGGTTCCCCAAGATATGGGTACATCCACTTTCCCCCTTCGCCTATCTAGCAGTGTACTAGATTCAGCCAAACTCCTCCACTGTCTCAGAACCCAAATTGGTTCCTACACCTCAGGCCCAAAGCCTTACAACTCAGCTTTATCCCAAAGCCTACACTCAGCCAATCAAGGCCTACACTCAGCCAATCAAGGCCTACACTCAGCCAACCAAGGCCTACACTCAGAGATCTCAATCTCCTACACTCAGGCTCACAAGCCCTACCCTCAGCCTTTATAAATACAGGCTTACAAATCACTTAGATCCAAAGGATCCTACAAGTTAAAATGTATTACAAATAATAACTCTACAACTCAGAAATAAAAGAGGGGAGTTGAGAGTTTCTTGATGAGTTCTTGGAAGAACTCAGCTGGATTCACTCTGGCTTAGCTTTCTTCAAAGCTTCTTGAGTAGAACTGAATAAGATTGAATCCTCCTGCAGTAGTTCCTTGACCTCTGCTACTTAAGATCCAGAATTGAATCTGAATCCTTCTTCTCAGCCTAGTTCCAGAGGCTGATTTCTTGGAAGGAGCCCTCTCTCTCCAACTTCTTAGATCTGCACTTGGACTGCAAGATCTCCTTGTGTTGATACTCTTGGTACCACTTCAATAATTTGTTTTTCAACAAACTGAACTTTTGAACAATAATCTGATCTCTAATTTCTGTAAACTGTAGATGCCTATTTATAGTCCTTCTTCATGGTAACCGGCTAGTCCGGTCCATAACTGACTTCTGATATCTCTGACAGGTGCTGTAGACCGGCTGGAACGGCAGCTGTCAAGTCATCCAGTCATTTCTTGAAAATCTCTAACTGTCTGTAACTGTCGAGACTTTCTGTCTTTAAGTGTCGACACTTATAGTCCAAGTGTCGACACATGTTGTGTAAGTGTCGACACAAGTCTACAAGGTGTCGACACATTTCCTTGTATGTCTCGACACAGATTCTTCTGCATGTGTCGACACTGAAATTGAGTGTCGACACAAGTACTTGTTCTTCTAGCTTTTGCTGAATTCTTCTAAGTGTCGACACATCTCCTTTGTGTCGACACATCTTCTTGGTGTCGACATATCTTCTTCAATGTCGTTACTTGCTGAGTGTCGACACAGCTTCTTGTGTCGACACACCTTCTTCTTGTTGAGACTTCAGCTAAGTGTCGACACATTCCCTTAGTGTCGACACTTGTACTTAGAATATTTTTGTTGATTTTTCTGATCTTTGCTAAGTGTCGACACAGCTCCTTGTGTGGACACTTTCTTCAAGTGTAGAGTCTTTAGCTGAGTGTCGACACATTGTGCTGGGTGTCGACACTTACTTCATGTGTTGACTCTTCTGGTTGTGTGTCGACACATTGTGCTGGGTGTCGACACATTCTTCAAGTGCTGACTCTTTTGTTGAGTGTCGACACATTGTTCTGAGTGTCGACACTTTAACTTAGTCTCTGTAGACTTTTGCTGAGTGTCGACACAACTCCAAGTGTCGACACTTTCTGGTGTAGACACAGCTTCACTGGGTGTCGACACAGCTCCTTGTGTCGACACATTGTTCTGTCTGCACTTTTCTTCACTGAGTGTCGACACAGCTCCAAGTGTCGACACTTTTTGTCTGGTGTCGACTCTGCATCCCAGGTGTCGACACAATGACTCCAAGTGTCGACACTGCTTGTCTGGGTGTCGACACAAGTCTTCTTAAGTGTCGACACTTTCCCTCTGGGTGTCGACACATGGACTTAGAAACTTTTTGCTTCAGTCCAGTGATTTCTTAAACTGCACAAGTAAACTCAACATACATCAAATACATTATGATGTATATCATTGAGTTGGGTGAGGCTTCTTCAAATCAGGTACATTTGACCAATGTACCCAACAATCTCCCCCTATTTGGAGAAGTCATAACCCTTAGTCAATGATATACACCATTCATAATTAAAAATTACAAAATGATGTAAAGCAGATTATTTACAGCAGGGTAAACATAAACATGTAATAATTCACACATGTATACACATTCATCATTTCAGAACAAGAAATAGACACATTCACAGAACAATCATGAAATATATTTATCATATATTGTTCTAACATTTTTCTAATACACCTTCAATGGTTTACAAAAATGTTTTACATTAAAAAGATTACAAAATAATCTTCAAGTAATTTCTTAATCTATTTCTGGTCTGGTTCTTTGATAACTATGCCTTTGCCAGGTTGGACTTGAGCTTTGATAGTGGCTTCAGCAGTTTCAGCAACAGCAGGCTTGTTGCCTTTTAGATCTTTCTGTTTGAGTTCTTCTGCCTTGATCTTCTGCCTCTCAAAGTAGTGATATGGCTTGGGGAAGTACTTGCTAGGCTCCACTGCAGTAGGAGGTAGCTTTCCCATCTTAGCCTTCCTTCTGAATTGAACAATGGCCTCTTGTCTTATTTCATGTTTTCTCCATTCAGCTTCAGAGAACCATTTGTTCCTGTCATGTGTATTGTCCTTGGCAGCTTTCCAGGCAGTTAAAATGATATTCCTAGAGGTAGGGCTCCACTGTTCAAAATCTGGCCTTTGTTCTGCTTGTTCCCTAAACCTCTTCTTGGACAACCTTGTCTCTTCCTCTTTCTGTAGAGCCTCTTGCATGGCTTCAGTAATAGGTTGAACAACCTTTTCAATATGGACATTGTCCTTGCCCCCAGATGGGCTATACATGGTGCTCACATCTACTTGAATCATGTCAAAGTCTGGAGGTGGATAAATGACCTGAGCTACCTCTGGTTGCTCACCTCCAAGATAGGCAGTTTGAATCCCTGATTCAGCAACATTATCATCATCACAGAGTGGAGGATAGCCCAGTGTAGCTCTGATGGAATTAGATATCCATTTGGCATGATCAGAGCTAGCTTTGACTAATACTCTCTCCCCCTTTATGACTTCTCGAGCCATATGGTCTCTGACATCATCCTTTTGAAATCTTATTTGACTGTCCAAATATCTGATTCCCTCTTTAAAGAATGGTTTGAGCTTTTGCAGTTGATCAGATATAACTTTCTGAGAGGCTTGGATGGCAGTCTTCACTGCAGAAATTTCTTGTTGAAAGGCTTTGTCAAATTCTATTTTAGCAGCAGCAGTAGATGTAGAAGGTTCAGCACCCTTGGTCTTCAACTCAGTGACTATAACATTATGTGAAGCAGTCAAATTGTCATTCATTCTTATCTGATTTTGCAGGATATACCCTTGCTTTAATGCTATATCATCTACCCGTGCCTTGATCTTCTCTTGGTGTGTTGCCAGATACACCACTGCATTTCCACCCTTGTGGAAGCATTCATTCATTTCCTTCTTGTTAAAGTTCATTTCAAACCTTATAGACTTTATATCTTGGGCCAGATCAAATTATAAAGTCTTCTGCCCTTCATCCACATAAGCCTCTATAGCCTTTCTTTATTCATCAAGTTTTATCTGCATGGCAATCCTTAAGGCACTATAATCAACAGTTGGGGCTTGTTGAATTATAGGCTGTGGGGCTATAGATTGCAGAGCTTTCTTGTAACTCTGACTTCTCCTTTTAAAAACATATAATTTCGTCTTCTTTGCCCTAGCACTCTCCTCATCTTCAGAGGCAGAAGTGCTGGCTATCTCAACCCTATCCTTAGGGCTTTGAGGTTTTTCAGTTTGCACATCAGGTGCCTTCCCATTTTCTGGCCTAATAGGCTCTTCCAGATCTTGTACTTGTTCCCCTGCAGCAGCAGCAGTATCTCTTCCAGCAGCTTCTTTGTCCATGTCAAAATCAACTTGATCTAGATTGAGAAATAGATCTTCCATGGTGAACTCTTGAGGTGATTGAGCTGGAGACATTCTTTGCTCTTCAACTACTGGAGCAGGAATCTCTTCTTGTACAGCAGATGTGTCCTCTCTAACAACATCTGGAACTTGACTAGGCAGCTATGTTTGCTGAGGAACATCAGACAAATCAGCATCTTCTATAAGATATTCTAAAGTTTTTAGATCAGTGAGTACCTCTTGGATGATGATGGTGGCTTGCTCACTGTCCAGTGTAGATGCTGCTTCTACAACTGGATGCTCCCCCTGGCTTTGATCCCTGTGGATGGGGCTAGCTGGAGGCAGCTCCCCCTGGATCTCAGCATCAGCTGGAGGAGCAGGAGACTTCACTGCTGGCACTTCCTCATGATCATCAGGAGTGAAAACAACCTGTTCTTCACTCCCAGAACTGCTGGAGGACTCTTGTGCCACAGGAGCTATCTTCCTTTTCTTCTTAGGAGGAGTGACTTTCTCAGTAACTGTCTTCTCTGGTGTTGGCATTTCCTTGGACAACACCCTGTCCCATCTTGAAAATATCCTTAGATCCATCTTCCTCATGTGATTTATCTTGCTGCCTGCAACAGTATTCATTACCTCTAGTATGGTACCAGCTAGGTAGAGACTGATGATTCTGCCCAGATTGGGCTTCTTCAAGCTCTCCTTGATCTTGTCAAAAACCACTATTGACCAGTCTGTTTTCAGAGTGAATATGATCCTTGTCATGATTCCAAACATATAGGCAGACACTCTGTCATGCCCTCCAGGTTTGCTGAGCAAGACTTTTCCCACTATCTCAGACATGAAATTCCCTTGATTATTCATGCCTTTTCTGTTGAAAACAGATCCTATCTTCATCTTTGGATCTAGTTCACACCAGGTAAGAGCTTCCCTGGTCTTTGAAGCAGTCACCTCTTCTTCATCTTGAGTTCTTGGCAATTGAAGAATCTTCCTCAGACTTTTTGGGGTTACCTTAACCTTTTCTCCATGAACTCTGGAGTTGATTTTGTATCCAGATTCATCTACTGCAGCTCCATTCAGAAATTCAAGCACCTCATTCTTCCATATCTTAGTTGGTTCAGAAACTAAGTACTCTAACCCTGAATCGGCGACTAGGGTTACTACGGCCCTGATTTCTTGATCAGCATCGTCGAACGCGCCGCGCACAAGCTCATAGCCTTCGTTAACGTTCTCCTCAAGCTTAGGTGCCATTAGGGTTTGTAGAATTTGTCTTTAGAAAAGAGAGGTGTCGACACAGTAGTTTTGGTCTCGAAACTTTGAAAGCGTGTCGACAAATAAAGACAGAACCCTATTTATACCTTTCTGATTTTGAAGATGAACAGGCGGGACAGCTAACTTAAAATGTGTCGACACTGGCAACAAGTGTCGACACTGACTTATAATGTCTCGACACATATGTGTCGACACAAGTTTAGTCAACAGATTTTATGTGTCGACACTTAGTTATGTGTCGACACAACATAACTCGACACATTGTCGAGACTTTAATTAGAAAAATTCTGAGTAAAACTTAAGTGTTGACACCACATTGGATGTGTCGACACCTACTAGACATGTGTCGACACTAACATTCTGAAGTGTCGACACCAACATCCTAGATGTGTCGACACCTTTTTCCTGAAGTGTCGACACCACTATTCTGTGTCGACATAGACTTGTCTATGTGTCGACACCTTTTTACTTAGCCAAATTTAATTCTGTAAACTTACTCTAAGTTTATCATTCCTAGTTCAATTTTGAATCTATTGAACTTAGCTTCTTCTAGGGGCTTAGTAAATATATCAGCTATCTGATTATCAGTTTTAACATATTCAAGTAAAATATCTTCTCTTTCTACATGCTCCCTAAGAAAATGATATTTAATTTCAATATGTTTAGTTCTACTATGAGATACAGGGTTATTAGCTATTGAAATAGCACTTGTAGAATCACAGAAAAGTGGAGTTCTACTTACCTGAAATCCATAGTCCTCTAGCTGATGTTGAATCCACAGAAGTTGAGCACAGCAACTTCCTGCAGCTACATACTCTGACTCTGCTGTGGAGATAGCCACACTGGTTTGCTTCTTGCTACTCCATGAAATTAGTCTCCCACCTAGGAATTGACAGGTTCCAGTAGTGCTCTTTCTATCCTCTTTGCATCCTGCAAAGTCTGCATCTGAATAACCTGTTAGATCAAAATCTCCATTCCTATGGTACCAGAGGCCTAGATAGGGAGTGCCCTTTAGATATCTCAATATTCTTTTGACTGCTGTCAAATGAGACTCTTTAGGGCAGGCTTGATACCTGGCACAAACACATGTAGCATACATGATGTCAGGTCTACTAGCAGTCAAGTATAATAGGGAACCAACTATCCCTCTATACAAGGTTTCATCTACAGGTTTCCCTGTATCATCCTTGCTAAGAGACATACTTGACCCCATAGGAGTCTTCATGGTGCTGGATGAATCCATACCATACTTCCTTATGAGTTCTAGGGTGAACTTGGACTGACATATGGATAAACCATTTTCAGTCTGTTTAACTTGGAGACCCAAGAAAAACTTCAGCTCTCCCATACTACTCATCTCAAACTGACCTTGCATAAGTTTTGCAAACTTTTTGCAAAGGCTGCTTTCAGTAGTCCCAAATATAATGTCATCTACATATATTTGGACTAGTATGACTTTGCCTCTAGATTCCCTAAGGAATAGAGTCTTATCTATTTTCCCCCTTGAGAATTTGTTCTTAATGAGGAAACTAGATAGGGTTTCATACCAAGCCCTAGGGGTTTGCTTTAACCCATATAAAGCTTTCCTAAGTCTATAAACATGATGAGGTAGAGTTGGATCAACAAAACCTGAAGGCTGCTCCACATAAACTTCTTCTTTAAGATTACCATTTAGGAATGCTGACTTGACATCCATTTGGTACACCTTGAATCCTTGATAGGTTGCATAGGCCAAGAACATTCTTATGTCTTCCAGTCTGGCTACTGGAGCAAATGTTTGATCAAAATCAATACCTTCTTCTTGCCTATATCCTTTAGCAACCAGTCTAGCCTTATTCTTAATGATGACCCCTTGTTCATCCATCTTATTCCTGTAGATCCACTCAGTTCCAATTACATTGTGGTCTTTAGGTTTAGGAACTAATTCCCAGACCTTGCACCTCTTGAACTGATTAAGCTCTTCTTGCATTGCTTCAGTACATTGTGGATCTTGTATTGCTTCTTCAAACTTCTTAGGTTCAACTTGTGACAGAAAGCTGGAATAGATTGCAGTATTCTGATTTCTGCTCCTTGTTTGAACTCCTTGTCTTGGATCTCCAATAATCAGCTCTACTAGATGATCTCTAAGATGCCTGTGGGCTGTAGGCATCCTCACTTCTGGTTGAACCACTTCAGCATCTGCATCATGCTGTACTCCTTGTATTTCTTCAATAATTGGCACATGTAGTTCTCCCCATGGACAACAGCTACTGTCCTCTATTTGCTGTCTTGCAGCAGGCACCTCTTCTATAGTAAGCTTGTCCATTTTCTTTGTTAAACCTGTGGGGCTGCATACATTGCTAGACAACTCATTATTAATAAGTTTAGTCTCATCAAAAACTACATGCACTGATTCTTCTACAACTTGTGTAGTCAAGTTGTAGACTCTATAAGCCTTACTATTATTGCTGTACCCAACAAAAATTCCCTCTTGGGACTTGGCAGCAAACTTAGTTAAGTAAGACTTCCCATTGTTAAGTATGAAGCATTTACAACCAAAGATCCTAAAATAGGATAGGTTTGGTTTCCTGCCTTTCACTACTTCATAGGGGGTCTTGTTAAGCCTTTTAGTGATGGTAGCTCTATTTATAACATGACATGCAGTGTTAACTGCTTCAACCCAGAAATACTCTAGCAGTGATGTATCACTCAATAGGGTTCTACCAGCCTCTATCAAGGTTCTATTCTTCCTCTCAGCAATGCCATTTTGTTGAGGTGTTCTAGGTGAAGAGAATTCTTGAAATATCCCAAAGTCTTCACACAGTTTTGTCATGCTATCAGACTGAAATTCAGTACCATGGTCACTTCTAATTTTGACCACTGTACTATTTAGTTCATTCTGAATTTGCTTGACAAAGCTATAGAAGACACTAGGTATTTCAGATTTCTGTCTTAAGAAGAACACCCAGGAAAACCTTGAGTAGTCATCTACAACTACAAGGGTATAGACCTTCCTACCTAAGCTGTGAACTGGCATTGGACCAAAGAGATCCAAATGTAAGAGGTATAAACACCTCACAGCATCTTTGTGTTCTATGCTTCTAAAGGTGGATTTAGTCTGCTTGCCCTTTTGACAAGCTGAGCAAATACCATCTTTAACACACTTAACTTGAGGACCATTCCTCACTAACTCTTTGCTAAAGAGTTTGCTAATAGTCTTGTAGTTAAGATGGGCAAGCCTCTTGTGCCATTTGACACAATGAGAGACTGTCTCATCAGCTACAAGACAAACTAGAGAACCATTGTTCTCAATCATAATGTCTAGGCAGTAGACATTCCTCTTCCTATAGCCTGTCAAAATGATCTCTTGATCACTTGACCTCTTGATATGACAACCATTTTTAACAAATGAGATGTCATACCCTACATCACTTAATTGACTTATACTTATTAGGTTGTGTTTCAACCCTTTAACATAAGCCACTTGAGTAATGGTAACTAAGTTTGTAGAAATGTTACCAAATCCTTTGATGATTCCTTTTTCAGAACCACCAAAGGTTACTTTTGGACCATCTTTTACTGGAATGTAGTCCTTTAGTAATCTTCTTGTTCCAGTCATATGTCTGGAACATCCACTGTCCAAGTACCATGTTGGGGTGTGGCCACTTGGACTTACCTGCAAAACAGATTAATGGACCTTAGAACCCAAAGAATTCTTGGGTCCTTGGTATTTGTTAGTCTGCAATCTGACAAAGCTCCCTGCAGGCTTTCCAACAGGTAGCTTGCTACTCACCTTGGCACTGGCATTGTGCAAACAGTCCACTGCAAAGTGGCCAATTTTGCCACAGCACCAACATTCAAACTTGTTGTACCTTTGCTTAGGTACAGCCTTTGCTGTATTATCTACAGCAGTCTTGTTGAATGCTGGGGCTTTGCCCTTGGACTTAGACTTGGACTGCTCAGTCCTTGCAGGTCTAATAAAGCCCAGCCCAGCCTTGCCTTTATGATGAACAAAATCATCAATTAAAGGTAACACTGACTTAGGTTTAGAAAACCTAGCAACTAAGTCCTTCTCCTTCTGAAGATTGATCTCCAGATTCTTAATTTGATCATTCTTAAATGATATAGTACCCATCTGAATCATTGTTATGTGTTTCAGCCTAGCTATCTCATTCAACTTTTGATCAAACTGCTTCTCAAAATCTGTTGCACCAGATTTAAGATCAGCAATTTCCTTTGCCTGACTTTTGACTAGGGATTTGCTTTTCTTGTAAGCTTGCAACAGCACCTTATATTCATCTATAAGCTGATGAATATCATCCTCAGACTCAGATACATTCTCATCACTTGATGAAGAAGAATCTGAATCTGAACTAGAACAAGAAACTGAACTTGAACATGAACCTTGTACCTGACTGGGTCCTGGCTGCTCCAGGATTTTGGCACTCTCTGTCAAAGCCATTAGCCCTTGGCATTGACTCTCTTCTTGTTCATAAATAGACTCCATGATCTGCATGAATTCATCCTCTTCTTCTTCAGCAAACAGCCCTATGTAGGCTTCAGCCTCAGACTCAGTTTCTGAAGAGGAGATATCTGATAGAGTCTTCTTTTTCTTGGCTACAAAAGACTTCTCTTTCTTTCCTTTGAAGTGAGTCTTTTTCCTGTCAACAGATTCCTTTCTCTTCTCTGGACAATCTGCAATAACATGGCTCTGTCTATTGCAGCAATAGCACACTATCTTAGATCCAGTTGTCTTGCTTGACTTTGTCCTCTTCCTGTCTTTCTTTGAAGGCTTCTTCTCCTGATAAAAGACTTCCTTTCCCTTTGAAGAAGAGGGTCTTGACCTCCATTGTTTCTTCTTCAAGAATTTCTGAAAGTGTCTAGTGAAGGCAGCAAAGTCTTCATCACTTTCACTGCTCTCACTCTTTGTGCTAACTGACTCATCAGACTCTGAATCAACTACCTCTGGAGGTGGAGTTGATGACTTATTCCTGCACTTTTTGGGAACTTCTGTCTTGAAAGCAACTGATCTTTCCTTGTGTTCAGTCCTTGTTGATTTCTCCTCCTCTTTCCTCACTGTCAATTGCATCTCATATGACAATAACTTGCCAAACAGTGTAGGAGGAGGAATTTCCCCCAACTTAGCCATTTCTCTTATGGCACAGATCTTTGTGTCCCAATCTTTGGTTAGGGACCTTAAGAACTTATCATTTAGTTCATAGTTACTGAACTCTCTTCCATAAGACATGAGTTCATTAACTATTCTGTAGAACTTCTTGTAGCACTCAGTTATGCTATCACCTTTACCTTGTCTAAAGCTCTCATACTCCTGATTTAGCAAGGATTTTCTATCTTGCCTGACTTCTTCAGATCCTTCCATATACACTATAAGAGTGTCCCACATCTCTTTAGCTGTCTTACAGTGTATAAGATTCTGAAATGTTGCATCATCTATGGCACTTACAATAATGTTTTGTGCCCTCTTGTCCATTGTAGCTAGGACAATCTCATCCTTAGTCATCTCAGAGAAATCCTTTGGAGTTCTCTGATTTGCATCCAAAACTGAAATCTTCATTGGCACATAAGGCCCTTCCTTTACTGTGATGTAGATTCTAGGGTCAGAGGCTTCCATAAATAGCCTTACCCTTTCTTTCCAGATCCCAAAGATCTCTTTCCTGCATATGGGTAATTTCATGGAACCCAATTCCTTGTGATTCACAGAAGAACCCATGTTTCTTGATTTTCTTGAATTTCTTGAAACTGTGTTTTGTCTTACACTGAATCTGCCAAACAGGATCTCCTCAGACTGTTAGTCCTTTTTGAGGAACCTCGCTTTGATACCACTTGAAAGATATGGTACCTAAACACCTAGAGGGGGGGGGGGGGTGAATAGGTGACCTAATCCTTTTCTAACTTTACTGGCAGCAAACAGTTTATTATCACAGATTTTTAACTTTTGCACAGCAATCACAAAGTATTCACAGCATACACAGCACAATCACAACACAATCACAGCACAACACAGTGGTTTATAGTGGTTCCCCAAGATATGGGTACATCCACTTTCCCCCTTCGCCTATCTAGCAGTGTACTAGATTCGGCCAAACTCCTCCACTGTCTCAGAACCCAAATTGGTTCCTACACCTCAGGCCCAAAGCCTTACAACTCAGCTTTATCCCAAAGCCTACACTCAGACAATCAAGGCCTACACTCAGCCAATCAAGGCCTACACTCAGCCAACCAAGACCTACACTCAGAGATCTCAATCTCCTACACTCAGGCTCACAAGCCCTACCCTCAGCCTTTATAAATACAGGCTTACAAATCACTCAGATCCAAAGGATCCTACAAGTTAAAATGTATTACAAATAATAACTCTACAACTCAGAAATAAAAGAGGGGAGTTGAGAGTTTCTTGATGAGTTCTTGGAAGAACTCAGTTGGATTCACTCTGACTTAGCTTTCTTCAAAGCTTCTTGAGTAGAACTGAATAAGATTGAATCCTCCTGCAGTAGTTCCTTGACCTCTGCTACTTAAGATCCAGAATTGAATCTGAATCCTTCTTCTCAGCCTAGTTCCAGAGGCTGATTTCTTGGAAGGAGCCCTCTCTCTCCAACTTCTTAGATCTGCACTTGGACTGCAAGATCTTCTTGTGTTGATACTCTTGGTACCACTTCAATAATTTGTTTTTCAACAAACTGAACTTTTGAACAATAATCTGATCTCTAATTTCTGTAAACTGTAGATGCCTATTTATAGGCCTTCTTCATGGTAACCGGCTGGTCCGGTGCATAACTGACTTCTGATATCTCTGACAGGTGCTGTAGACCGGCTGGAACGGCAGCTGTCAAGTCATCCAGTCATTTCTTGAAAATCTCTAACTGTCTGTAAGTGTCGAGACTTTCTGTCTTTAAGTGTCGACACTTATAGTCCAAGTGTCGACACATGTTGTGTAAGTGTCGACACAAGTCTACAAGGTGTCGACACATTTCCTTGTATGTCTCGACACAGATTCTTCTGCATGTGTCGACACTGAAATTGAGTGTCGACACAAGTACTTGTTCTTCTAGCTTTTGCTGAATTCTTCTAAGTGTCGACACATCTCCTTTGTGTCGACACATCTTCTTGGTGTCGACATATCTTCTTCAATGTCGTTACTTGCTGAGTGTCGACACAGCTTCTTGTGTCGACACACCTTCTTCTTGTTGAGACTTCAGCTAAGTGTCGACACATTCCCTTAGTGTCGACACTTGTACTTAGAATATTTTTGTTGATCTTTCTGATCTTTGCTAAGTGTCGACACAGCTCCTTGTGTCGACACTTTCTTCAAGTGTAGAGTCTTTAGCTGAGTGTCGACACATTGTGCTGGGTGTCGACACTTACTTCATGTGTTGACTCTTCTGGTTGTGTGTCGACACATTGTGCTGGGTGTCGACACATTCTTCAAGTGCTGACTCTTCTGTTGAGTGTCGACACATTGTTCTGAGTGTCGACACTTTAACTTAGTCTCTGCAGACTTTTGCTGAGTGTCGACACAACTCCAAGTGTCGACACTTTCTGGTGTAGACACAGCTTCACTGGGTGTCGACACAGCTCCTTGTGTCGACACATTATTCTGTCTGCACTTTTCTTCACTGAGTGTCGACACAGCTCCAAGTGTCGACACTTTCTGTCTGGTGTCGACTCTGCATCCCAGGTGTCGACACAATGACTCCAAGTGTCGACACTGCTTGTCTGGGTGTCGACACAAGTCTTCTTAAGTGTCGACACTTTCCCTCTGGGTGTCGACACATGGACTTAGAAACTTTTTGCTTCAGTCCAGTGATTTCTTAACCTACACAAGTAAACTCAACATACATCAAATACATTATGATGTATATCATTGAGTTGGGTGAGGCTTCTTCAAATCAGGTACATTTGACCAATGTACCCAACACATACTGTCTTGACCGTTGTGGTCAACTCATAATCAACTGGTACTTGATCATCCGTAATGATCTGCGAAGGCTCTTACACTGCATTACGCAACACCGATACGTGGAACACGTCATGCAGCCCACTCAATTCCGCCGACAGCTTCAATCTATACGCCGCCTCGCCAACACACTCCAGGATTTCAAATGGTCCAAGGTATCTCTGACTCAACTTTTTCAAGCGTCGAACCCACGATACACCCTTGAACGGCTTGATTTTTAGATACACAATGTCGCCAACATTGAACTCCACGTTCCTATGCTTGGTGTTGTAATACTTTGCCTGCCTGTCCTGAGCGATCTTCAATCTTTCCTGAATTGTCTGTATCATTGAAGTGGCATCTTCTACCGCTTGACGTTTATACAACTTCGATTCGCCTGCCACCAACCAAGACAACGGTGTACGACACTTCCTCCCGTACAAGGCTTCGAAAGGCGTCATTCCAATACTTTCCTGAAAGCTGTTGTTATACGCAAACTCCACCATGTACAGGTGATCTTCCCACTACTTTCCAAAATCTAGGACGCACATGCGAAGCATGTCCTCCAACGTCCGGTTGACCCTCTCGGTTTGGCCATCCGTCTGCGGATGAAAGGCTGTACTGAACTTTAGCTTAGTACCCAACAGACTATGCACCAACCTCCAGTCATTCGACGTAAAGCGTCCATCTCGATCACTAACAATACTGCGGGGCACACCATGCAATCGTACAATATTCTCCACATAAAGTTTGGCTAATGTTTCCACCGGATCTTCCTTCCTGACCGGAATAAAGTGCGACACCTTTGTCAACCTATCCACGATCACCCAAATGGCTTCGTTTCCCCTCTGTGACCTCGGCAAACCATGCACAAAATCCATAGATATGTCATCGAATTTCCATTCTGGGATAGGTAGGGGCTTCAATAAACCTCCGGGCTTCTGGCATTCCGCCTTCACCAATGCACAAGTACAACACTTGGCCACATAAAGTGCTACATCTTTCTTCAATCCCGGCCACCAGAACAATTTCTTCATGTCCCTATACATCTTCGTGCTTCCCGGGTGGATTGAGTACTTGGTATGATGAGCCTCATACATCAATTCCTCCCGAAGATTATCCGCACTAGGAATGCATAGGTGACCATCCCTCCTTAGCAACCCATCTTCAACAGCAAACTGGGAATTGGACCCTTCCAAAGATTCATCCAAGATCTGCTTCATGCTGTTATCCTGAACCAAAGCCCGCCGAACTCTATCCGCTAGGTCACACTGCACCTCTATCCAAAACAATTTCGCCTCGGCACTAGACTGCTTGTCGACGCAAGATATGTCCAAAGCCTCCAAATCATGGACCAATCTCTCATCATGTACCGATAAATAGTTGGCCTGCGCCGGAGTCCTGCGACTCAACGCGTCCGCCACTGCATTTCCCTTCCCAGGCACATAATGAATCTTGAAGGTGTAGTCCCCTAAGAACTCCATCCACCTCCACTGCATCATGTTCAGATCCTTTTGGTCCAATAGGTACTTCAAGCTCTTATGATCGGTGTAAATATCGACCTTCACACCGTACAGGTAGTGCCTCCAAAGCTTTAGAGCAAATATCACGGCTCCTAACTCTAAGTCGTGGACCGGATAATTCCTCTAATGAACCTTCAGTTGTCGTGAACCATAGGCTATCACTCTCCCTTGCTGTAATAGAACACAACCCAAACCATTACCCGAAGCATCACTATAGATCTCAAACCCTTTGGTTCCACTTGGCGAACATAAAATAGGCGTCGTGGTCAACCGCCTCTTCAACTCTTCAAAAGCCTGCTCGCACTCCGGAGACCACACAAATTTCTGATCCTTCCTTGTCAACGTCGTGAGTGGAAGTGCTATCCGTGAAAAGTTCTCTACGAAGCGCCTATAGTAGCCAGCAAGTCCCAAAAAACTCCGGACTTCCGCCACTGTGGTCAAAGTAGGCCACTCCTGTATTGCCACTATCTTCGCCGGATCCACCGCTATCCCTTCTCCACTGACAACATGACCCAGGAACGCTATCGAGGATAACCAAAATTCACACTTGGAGAACTTAGCATACAACTAATTCCTCCTCAACGCCTCCAACACCATGTGTAGATGCTTGTAGTGATCCTCTTCGCACTGCGAGTACACCAGGATATCATCTATAAATACTATCACAAAACGATCCGGGTACTCTCTGAACGTCCTATTCATCAGATCCATAAAGAAGGATGGCGCATTGGTCAAACCAAACGGCATGACCGTGAACTCGTAATGCCCAAACTGCGTATTGAATGCTGTCTTTGGGATGTCGCTCTCCCTTATCCTCAACTGGTAGTATCCGGATTTCAGATCTAACTTCGAATATACCGTTGACCCAACCAACTGATCAAATAGATCGTCAATCCTCGGAATCAGATACTTATTCTTTTCCGTAAGCTTGTTCAATTCCCGATAGTCGATACAAAGCCGCAAGCTCCCATATTTCTTCTTAACAAAGAGAATTGGTGCGCTCCAAGGCGACGAACTTGGACGCACATAACCTTGCTCTAGCAACTCTTGCAGTTGCACCTTTAACTCTGCCATCTCTCTTGGCGCTATCCGATATGGAGAGCGTGACACCGGTTTGGCGCCCGGTACCAGCTCAATGGTAAAATCAATCTCCCGCTGAGGAGGGGCTCCTCGGAGATCATCCGGAAACACATCGGGATACTCAGACACAACTGGGATGCTGTCCAAACTAGGCTTAGGCATCGAAGTCTGCACTAGAGTGACATACAGCTCTGCCCCAGACCGGACTGCCTTGATCACCTGAAGGGCCGACATCAAAACTTTCCCTGACCCCTTCATGCCCGCAAAAGTCGTCTCCCGATCAGTGTCCAAACCCAACTTAATTTCCTTATGTTTACAATCAATGCATGCACCCTGTTCCGAGAGCCAATCTATACTGAATATTACGTCGAACTCCACTAACGGTAGAATCAACGCTCACAAATCGAACTCCTGGTCTCCAAACTGAATATTCACTACGCAGATCTTATCCGCACGCATTGAGTACCCATTGGGCAATAACACATCCAACTTATTTTCTGTCATCGAGGACGGAACTCCGATGCGCGATATGAATTTTTCGGACAAGAAGGAATGCGATGCTCCTGTATCAAACAGGGCTCTCGCCGGAAACTCAAAGATCAATACAAAGCCTAGCACCAACAAAAGTAAGTTAACAACAAAAGAGGTAACGACTATGAAAGTTAAACTACTGCAATTTAACTCATACCTGTCACCACGTCTGCTTGCTTTATGGCCTCTTGAAGACCAAGGTTGTAGACTCTAGCTGGGCTGGAGCATGATGGGACGCGGTTGACTCCACCGCCTTCCCTTTCTCCTCATAAGTCGCTCCAGGCTTCCTCTCGGACTTTGAACGTCCGCTCCAACACTCCCGAGCAAAATGCCCCATCTTCCCGCAGTTGTAGCAAGCTTCAGGGACTCGACTTGTAGTTGCTCCTGACGCATCAGCCGAAGGGGCTGAGTTCGAAGTCCTCCGCTTCTTGTTCCATCTGCGAAAACTTGACTTGTTATTTGGCACCTTGAACTCAGACTTCTTTTCTCCTGGGTCCTTCTTATCTTGAACTTTCTTCGCAACCTTTTCCAACGATCAGGCCGAATTGACCAAGGCTAGGAAGCCTTGCGCCTTAGGCCCAGCAAGTAGTAACTGTAGGTCGCCGCATAGACCCTCATAAAATCGGTTGGTCTTCCGTTCTTCTTCCATAAACGTAGCACCAGCATACCGACCCAGCCGTGTGAACTCATGAAGATACTCTTCCACGCTTCTGGATCCTTGAGTCAACCCAAGAAATTGATTCTCCATCTCCAACTTCTGAGCAGAGGGTACCAATCTGGCTAGGAACAATCTTGAAAATTCCTCTATCGGCACATCCGCAAGCTGCCTTCCCACTAAGAGATGAAACTCCATCTCATCCCACCACAACCTTGCTTCACCCACCAAAAGAAAAGTCACTATGGTGGTCTTCTGCCACTCCTCAGTTATTGTGGCTGTCAACACCCTTTTTATCGAAGAGAGCCAGTCTTCAGCTTGAGCTGGCATTCCAACCCCATCGAATCTCGGAGGATTAAATCCCATCACATGCTTTAGCTGCTTCTCCGTAGCTCTCCTCGGCTCTACCAGATCAACTGCTGTGCGCTCCACCACTCTCGGCTTTGCCGCCCTAACTGGTTCTTGCTCATTCGCAGGAGGTACGCAATGCATTTGCCCTGCAGGTTGGGCATTTATCATTGCAAACACGGCTTCAGCCACCATCCTGATGGTTTCCGCTGAAGGAGGTGTAGTAGGCACGTCCCTTGGTGCACTACTTTCCGCCGACTGCGGAATCTCTTACTGACCAGCACTGCTCCTAGCAGCCTATAGTAGCAAAGACACACGATTAGACGACAAACAAATTGCTAAAAGTAATCATTGGAACACTCAGATTCCACAAAACAAGTGTATTTTTTATTCCTAAGTGGACATTCATGGGTTCTTTTTGATGTTATAACGATGACGCACACATGTGCTCACCACCCCTTAAAAGAATTCACCCATGAATTCATTTAAGCCCGACCGTAACCAGAAGTCTGATACCAAATTGTAACACCCCCATCTGTCGCATGACATATAACAGAAGGTACAGCTGGAACCCGACGCCATATACCACAGACAGTCGGAAGGGTTACCAAATGAATATTCAAACCATCCAATTAAGACTACTCGTCCTATACAGAGCATTCTAGCGGAAACTTTTAAAGTTGAAAGAACCCAAATCTTAAATCCAATACATATGAATGTCCATGACTACAACCACAGGAATGAAAACCAAATACACTGAAAAGGTACATGGCCCTATGGCCTTACAAATTTTCACTTAATAAAACATGTCTTACATAGATCGGCTCGCAGGCCGGCCACACATGATAAAAGTAAAAACAACTATTCTACGGCCTTCTAGGGCCAGCAGAGCAACATGGGCTCTAGCCCGCTATTTGGTACTCTGCTCCACAGCACCTGCAAGCACATTCCACTGCACGGTGGCAAACAAAGCAACGGTCAGCCAAAAGCCGACCAAATTATAACGACCCCGCCCCTTACACGGGACGGCGGTGCTCTTTCCCTGCACAACATTAGCCCAATAAAACAATAAAGCGCAATTATACTACACCACAGGTATAGGCTCGCACGGCCAAACACCCCGTGCACTCAGGGCACATTAACGGTGAGTCCTGACATATCAGTGTCTCCACCACCATCCCAAAGATGGCAACCAAGTGAGCATTTTAGCCTTTCTGACCATGACTAGTCTAAGGCTCCCGACTATGCCTACGGCTAGTGCCCTTTTCGGATTTCTCGCACCGTACCACATAGCCTAGGTCCGATTCCACTTGCCCGTTGCTCATGCCGCCTATACAATTTAAGTTCTACGCGCGGGACAAGCTTCTCTCAGATCCAAAAATTTTCCAAATAACCTCATAAGCCAGTTATGATCAAGGCCGGTTCCCAGACCGCCAAATTAGCAGAACACGTTTCCGCTCAGTTTTTCGGGTGCGCCTTGAAGCTAACCTTCAAGGATCCCTGCTACAATCTACCGCGTAGAAACCCGAAAAAACCAAAGCACGGAGTCTTCTCCGGCAAAACATATCAAATGCAACATCACCGATCCAGACAATACACGTCCAGGTAGGCTTCACACACAATGCCTATGCCCGTACTTATGATTCCGGACTCTATATGCAACACAAGGGGGACTATTCACATCAACCCCAAGGAACACCACGCACTCACCGCACACTCGCGGGAGCAGGATTCCCTATGCAGAAAGAAAGAGCTTCACATGCTCAAGTTGAGAATCGTTACCCTTGTAGTCCGTTTTGGCGCCATGGAAAAACTACACGGACAGAACTCTTCGCAACGACCTTTCCTCCACGGATCCGCTCTCAGATTTCGAAACGGTGCTCCAATGCTCCGCCGGTGGCCGGAAACCTCCTTCTTCTTCCTCTTCTCTCTAACTCCTTAAGAGAGAGAATGGTTGGAGAGAAATGAAAGATGAACTCCCCTATTCCCGGCCTTAACAGAGCAGGAAGCCATCTGGGCCGTTGAATCTTAATTAAAGAAAACGAACGTCTCAGATCCGTTAAAAAATCTCCAGACCTGGGCCGAACACGGCTTGGCACACGGCCGTGTCCCAGGCCGTATGCCTCGCTCCAGGCACGATCGTCGAACACAGAACAATCACACGGGCATAGACACGCCCGTGTCTCACCCGACACGCCCATGTTCGGGGGCGTGTCACGCATAACCGCCACGATAACGGACACGACCTAAAAGAACACGGGTAGGGACACGGGTATGCACATGCCCGTGTCACCTGAAAATCATCGAACAACAATCGTCGATCGCCGAACGCAGAACACGGGTACAGACACGGTTAGGCACACGCCCGTGTCCAACGACACGCCCGTGTCCTTGAGCCGTGTTTGTAGCCGTGTCCTTCTCGGGAATAAAATGGCCAAAAACACCAGCCAGACATGGCCTTGGACACGCCCGTGTACCCCTATACAGGCACCAAAAATCCCCTTTTTACGCGACCAACTCAAATATAATTTTCGGGGCGTTACATAAGGATTCCAAATTCCCTAAAATTTTAACCAGAGGGCTATACTAATCCTATGGTCATCTCCACAAAGTTTCAAGTCAATCCAAGGTCATGTGACCCTATGTTCTTCAAACCCTAAGAATCCCCATTAAGGGACTTGCCCTAGGATTCTAGGGCTACCCTACACTTAACCTCCCCAAATTCCATTGGAGGGTGAGTCATACTATAAAAAGTCAGTGGCCAAAATATCAACCTCTGTTGAGGTTATTTGACCACTCAAAACCCAAAGGGGATGCTTGACCTATTTAACCCTAAAGGGGTCAACCTAGGGTTGTATCAATACCTAACCAAATCATATCCAAATGAGATGACAATTTTATCAGTGCCCTAAATGCCCTCTAGGACCTCCCACCCAAATTTGAGGGGATGTTGAGGAGTTTAGGACACTTAATTAATTTATTCATGGATTATTAAATTTTCCTAAAAACTATAGAAAAATATTATCTAAAATTCTGAATTCTGGACAGACACTAGGTATAGCTAGGGTAGGCTCCCTGCCAAAATTTCAATTAATTTGGACCAAGGATGAAGTGTGGGCACTCAGTTTAATGTCTGTCTAGCCCTAGGTGTAGGTCCCACCAAAATGAGTGCCCTGGTCAAACCAGGCACCCAAATTAGTTCAAATAAATTTTAAGAAAAAATAGACACCTAGGGCTACAAGTTTCATATTGGTGACTTTTTCAGTAGAGGAGCGACCAGTGGTAAAAGCTTCTCCCAAGGTTCGTTTCGATCCAGGATGCATAGACTTAGGAGGTCCTCCAGTGTCAGGTTGGTGCGCTCTGTCTGCCCATCCGTCTGGGGGTGAAATGCTATGCTGAAGGTCAGCCACGTGCCTAAGTAAGCCTGCACGGATCTCCACTCCCTGGATGTGAACCGACCATCCCGATCTGACACGATCGTCCTGGGCACCCCGTGGTAATGAATGAACTGCTCTACGAATCTCCGCACCAGTACCCCAACCGAGTCATCTTTCCTGATTGGAATGAATCTGGCCACCTTTGTCAGCCGATCGATGATGACCCAAATCGAATCATTTCCCGTCCGTGATCGGGGAAGGCCATGAATGAAGTCCATCGCGATGTCCTCAAATTTCCACTCCGGCACCGGAAGTGGCTATAGCAATCCCGCAGGGTTTTTGCACTCCGCCTTCACTAGCTGACAAGCCTCACAATGTGTCACGAAGTATGTAATGTCCTTCTTCATCCCCGGCCAGAACATCGTCTTCTTCAAGTCTGCCGTCATCTTGGTGATCCCCGGGTGTATAGAATATCTGCTACAATGTGCTTCCGCCATGATGTCCTCCCGAATCTGACCTCCTGCGGGTATATAGACCCTGCCTCTGAAATATAGCAATCCATCTCTCAGTGAATAATCTCTCAGCCCTAGGTGTAGGTCCCACCAAAATGAGTGCCCTGATCAAACCAGGAACCCAAATTGGTTCAAATAAATTTTAAGAAAAAATAGACACCTAGGGCTACAAGTTTCATAATGGTGACTTTTTCAGTAGAGGAGCGACCAGTGGTATAAGATTCTCCCAAGGTTCGTTTCGATCCAGGATGCATAGCCTTAGGAGGTCCTCCAGTGTCCGGTTGGTGCGCTCTGTCTGCCCATCCGTCTGGGGGTGAAATGCTATGCTGAAGGTCAGCCGCGTGCCTAAGTAAGCCTGCACGGATCTCCACTCCCTGGACGTGAACCGACCATCCCGATCTGACACGATCGTCCTGGGCACCCCGTGGTAATGAATGAACTGCTCTACGAATCTCCGTACCAGTACCCCAACCGAGTCATCTTTCCTGATTGGAATGAATCTGGCCACCTTTGTCAGCCGATCGATGATGACCCAAATCGAATCATTTCCCGTCCGTGATCGGGAAAGGCCATGAATGAAGTCCATCGCGATGTCCTAAAATTTCCACTCCGGCACCAGAAGTGGCTGTAGCAATCCTGCAGGGTTTTTGCACTCCGCCTTCACTAGCTGACAAGCCTCACAATGTGTCACGAAGTATGTAATGTCCTTCTTCATCCCCGGCCAGAACATCATCTTCTTCAAGTCTGCCGTCATCTTGGTGATCCCCGGGTGTATAGAATATCTGCTACAATGTGCTTCCGCCATGATGTCCTCCCGAATCTGACCTCCTGCGGGTATATAGACCCTGCCTCTGAAATATAGCAATCCATCTCTCAGTGAATAATCTCCCGTCGAACCCTCCTTCAAGGCTTGGAATATTGGCTCTGCCCATGCATCTGTCTTCTGTCCGTCCCGGATGCGGTCACGAATATCATCTATGGAAACCATCGATGCTAGATACTCCATGTACAACTCTGGATCATTCTCGGATACTAGGGATATCTGCATATCTCTGAAAGACCGGACCAGCTCCATGGACATTAGCTGTGGTCCTTTCCCTGAGGTATCTCCTCTCCGGCTCAGAGCATCTACCACCACGTTCGCCTTGCCGGGATGGTAGTGCATGGTGTACTGGTAATCTGATAGGAACTCCACCCAATGCCTCTGTCTGATGTTGAGTTCCTTCTGTGTGTCCACATATCTCAAATTCTTGTGATCGGAGAAGATGTCACAGTGAACCCCGTAAAGGTAGTGTCGCCAAATCTTCAGAGCGAAGATCACTGCACCCATCTCCATATCATGCACCAGATAGTTCTTCTCATGTATCTTCAGCTGTCGGGAGGCGTAGGCTATTACGTGCCCGTTCTGCATCAGAACTGCACCCATCCCCTGGTAGGAGGCGTCTGTGTACACCTGGAATCCCTCCCTTCCCGACAGAAGAGCGAGAATGGGAGCCGAGGTAAGCCGACCTTTCAACTCCACAAAGGCCGCCTCACACTGTGGCGTCCAAATGAACGGAGATTCCTTATTTGTCAGGGATGTAAGAGGGAGTGCAATCCGGGAGAATCCTTCGACAAACTTCCGGTAATATCCGACAAGTCCCAGGAAGCTCCGTACATCCGTAGCTGTCTTCAACGGTGGCCAATCCTGAACTGCCCGAATCTTGGCCGGGTCTCCTGCCAACCCAACACCACTGATGATATGACCTATGAAGGCCACCTCCTTTAGCCAAAACTGGTATTTGCTGAAATTCTCATACAGTTGGTGTTCCCGTAGCCTCTGTAGAGTCAAAGTCAGGTGTCGTGTATGATCTTCCTCCGTCCTTGAGTAGATGAGGATGTCGTCAATAAATACGATGACGAATACATCCAAATACTCCTCGAATACCCTGTTCATGAGGCTTGTAAATGCTGACGACGCATTTGTGAGCCCGAATGACATCACTGTAAACTCGAACAGTCAGTATCTACTACTGAAGGCGGTCTTTGGGATGTCCTCCTCTCGAATCCATAGCTGGTAATAACCTGACCTCAAGTCAAGTTTTGAGAAGAAATGCGCTCCTTCTAGTTGATCGAACAACTCGTCAATCCGTGGCAGCGGGTATGTGTTCCGGACCGTCAGTCTGTTCAGCGCTCGATAATCAATACACAAGCGGAGACTTCCGTCCTTCTTCTTGACAAATAGTACCGGAGCTCCCCACGGCGAAGAGCTTTGCCGGACAAACCCCTCCTCTACTAGTTCCTGCAACTGACTTCGGAACTCTGTCAACTCTTTCGGGTCCATCCGGTAAGGGGCCCTAGATGCCGGCTTGGCCCCCGGTACAAACTGTATCTGGAAGTCCTGCTCTCGGTGCGGAGGTAGTCCTGGCAGTTTCTCTGGAAAGACGTCAGCAAACTCTCGCACCACCGGGATGTTTGCCACAGACCCCTTGACCTCCGCCATCTCAAATAGAATCTGATAAACCTCCTCTCCCTGTAGATGGGCCTTAACGACCTGTACTGAAGACAAGAGTATACGAGAGGCAGGTCTTATACATTCGTTGATAATGACAGAGTCCACGTGCCTCACGGTGATCCTCTTTGCTTGACAATCAATCTGGGCATGGTTCCAGTGTAACCAAGTCATGCCCAGGATCAGCTCGAAGACTGGCATCCTTAGGATCATTGCCGATACTTTGAATGACTTTCCTCCAATCTCCGCCTCCATGTTGCAGTGGGCAGGGTGAGTATCTCCGATCCGTCGGGTAGACGCACCCTCCTCATCAGGCCTGTGAACCGCTCCACTCCTTCCAGCCCTTCTAGAAAGGCCTCTGACACAAACGAGTGCGAGGCACCCGTGTCGAACAGAGTATAAGCGGGCTTGCCGCTGATGAAGACTATACCTGGGACGGTTAAATGTCTTAGTATTCTATAACGGGTTTTCTTTCCTATTTATTCTACCTAGTGCAGTTCTACAAATTCGACAACTGAGAAAGGGGGATTCTATTTAAACAATTAAGCATCTTGGAGTACCTGCTATGACCTGCTCTGGGTTCCGAGGCTATGCCAGGTCCAAGGCATACACCTGCTCCCTTTCTTGTCGAAGATCCCCTCCCTAGTATCCACGTCCTCGGCCACGACCTCGGCCTCCAAAATATTGCGCTGGATGAGCAGCCGATGGTGCTAGTGGGGGTGCCCCCCTCATGGGGAAGTTCCTCATGATGTGCCCCACCTGATGGCAATTGAAGCATTCCGGTGGGGGATATGTCACTCCCCCGGGTCTCTGTCCCTCCCGTGTCTGAAGAGGTGGTGGAGCCACCACCACTGGCTCCCTTATCTCCTGTCTTACCTCCTGACGAGGCTGGTCCTCGACCCTCCTCCCTTCCGTGATACGGTCTCGTCTCTGATCATTCCTTGCTCCTCGATCCTGATCCTCCATTGGCCGTTTCCGGCCCCGAGTAGCTTGCCAATCAGCCTCTATCCTTTTTGCCATCTCTAGTATCCGGGAAATGGGCCCGTCGGATACAAACAGTAGAGTCTCCCTCAGCTCTTCTCGCAGACCCTTGTAGAACCTTTTGATATATCCTGCCTCGTCTAACTGATAAGAGTCCACAAATCGGGCCAGATGGTTGAACTCTCGGTGGTACTCCACCACCGTCTTGTTCCCCCGTCTCAACTGCAAAAACCTATCCTCCAGCTCGTCCCTGGATGACTGTGGAACAAAGTGTTCCAACAGCGCGCCTCTGAACTCCTCCCAAGAAATCTTTGCTACTTCCCTGTCCGCAAATGTCGTGTCTAGCGAGGCCTTCCACCATCTTTTTGCATGTGACTCCCGGCAGGAGATCACCAAGGGCACCCTCTCCTCCCAAGGGCACCGTATCCCGATTAGCATCTCGTACATAATATCTAGCCACTCCTCTGTCCGGACGGCCGACTCAGTCCCCAAGTAGGATGGGGAGCAAGTCCTCGAAAAATTCTCAGCCAGTTGGCCCCCGGGTTTGGCTGCGGAGCCGGAACCTGTTGGGCCCTAAAGGCATCCAGAATGGCTATCAGAGTCTGTTCCCATCTCCGACTGTAGGAATGGAGTGGGGACCGGGGGAGGTGGTGCAACGTCCGGAGTCGTCTGAGCTCTGCCTTGTAGAGTGGGCTGAGCTGGGGGCTGCAAAACAAACTCCATTAGCAGATAATCGACTCAATACCTAATAAAAGTGGACAATTACCATGTGATCCCTCATATGGGCACACCACTGCTTCCGCTGCTTAGTTTGTCCCCAAACTAAACTCGCGTGGGGGTGACCCAGGGGTTGTGGACTGTTACTTTTCGATCGAGGTTTGCTCTGATACCACTTGTAAGACCCCCCCCCCCCCTTTTTCTTTTTAACACCGGGGTCTTAGGCCTAGAACCGCCGCTTTACGGTGACACCTTTACGCCCTGAGGGGTCATCACCACAAATCGCCGATTCTGCCGGCCGATTCGATCACAGAAAAGCAACAAAAGTAGAGTAACCACGAGAGTGGTAAAACTCTAATCAAATGTCCACAATAATACCACATCAGAGTAAATATATCTCCATGAAGAGAGAGTCCACAAAATATATAAATGTACTGAAAATAAGGTCTTAAGCCCGCTACATCAAATCCTCACTACATAGTCACTCAAGTGGAAGCAAAATAAAACACTACTAAGGTCAGGGGCTCACAGTCCCCGTCGTCTGAACTCCGGTGCTAGACTGTCCCATCTCCAAGCGTGCCGACCTGCGGGTCTGCTCCTCCATGCTGGGCTCCACGATCCCCTAAATGATGTGGTTCGAAAACCGATCGTCTAAAAGACTAAGTCCTATCATCCCCCACCCCTTCCCCCATGGCTCCTAGGCACCGAGCGGAGAGGAAGAAAGGGGAGGACTTGAAGGTGGAGAGTAATCAAGAAACAGATGGCAGCGGACCTATACTACAATTTTTATAGTACATGTGACAGTAAAGTAAAGTATGAAAAATAACCTTAACTTATACGAAAACATATAAGCAAGGGATCTTTTACAGGGCTCCCATCGTATAAAGAGTCCCATACCAATTTATACATTGCAGTGTCGATTATTATCCGCAATATATATATAAAGAATTTAACCTTAATTTATAAACTTGCCCACACAATCTTATAGACCAAGGGGTCGTTTTGCAGGGCCTATTGTATAAGCGTCCCATACCACTTATACAATATGTGACAAGGGTTTTATGCTATGATTATGCTATGACATGCAAGTGGGTTATGATGCTATCATGCAAGTGCAACTCACCTACCCGACTCTGTGTACACAGACCTTTAGTTCCCCCTTTCTGGAGCCTCACCTCCCAGGATACCTCCGTAGTGGCAGACGGAAGCGGTGGGTTGGGCCTCGCCCACCTCTAAACAAGTAAAGCACTACCGGTCAGACCTATCATACGCCTCAACACTGGTGCACAAAGCGGACTCCTGCGTACTCTTGCCGGATGGCGCACCGGACTTCTGTCGGCGAAGTGCTAGCCACACTTGCCGAGTCAACGTATTGGCGTCGGTGCATCGACACTCCAATACCGAAGACCCACCACCTTTATTTTTATGCACATGCAACCTTATGTATCAGTACCGAGCCGAAGCTCCCCGGACCATCCCGTCCGTCACAACATCAACCGAGCCAAAGCTCGTCGGGCCATCCTGCCCCTCACAAATATCAACCAAGTCAAACCAACTTCCCGAGACATCGGGGTGTGTGAAAGTGAACCCCTAATTATTCTAGTTGCTCTTTAAGATTTATCTCTCCTACAGTTTACATTAGCCCATGACTGCCCAAGGTATACCCCGTGAAGGGCTCTCGAAGGCACTAGGAGCTACGATGGGATTACGCCCAAAGCTCGCTTTCGCAAGTCACTTATTATTATTGGCCGCTACCCGATTTCCCCACCCTTAATTAATCTTTCTGAATCTAGCCCTAGTACATTAAACACTTCCTCCCTACGGGAAGGACGATCTTTCGCCGATCCCGAGCACCACCTAACACTAGTCATCCTGTCACTCTACAAATCATGTCTTCCAATGATGAACTCCTTTATTTACCCAAACCAGCAACCTACCGAGGATTCAACTCTCCAAAATTCACTACCCCCTTTAGTTCAGTTTCCACAGTTACTATATGCAGACCACCATATACTATATGAGGTGTATGAAGGAGGTACTCCGGATTGTCTTCCAAACTTCCTTTGAAATTTACCAGAGGTCTATCATAACAAATTTAGTCTAAAATCAGAGATCCATAATTTTTCTAATTAATTTGATATTTATTGAATTTTCCCAAATGTTTGGCCATGGTCAACTTTGAACAAGAACAATATGATCTACTCAAGTAATGGCCACCCAAAAATTTTGAACACCAAATAACAGAGATTTATGACTATATATTAATTTCCATAATTTTCTAGAGAATATTTGATCTCTAAATAAGTTAACCAAAATATTTCCTTTAGTCATGTGTAAAGAAGGAAGTACCAAACTTATTCATCAGAAAATTACATAAAAATTACTGAATCTTAATATGGCTCAGAAAAGATCATTGTACTAAAATCATAATTTTTGAGGCTTGCTAGACTCCAAAATAAATTAAATTAAACTTTCATGGGAAATCATACTTAATGAAGCAACTCTTAAAAATATTCATCCAATAATTCTATAAAAATTCACAGAGCTTAAAAACATAATAAAAAGTCCTCTGGCTAAATTTCATCAATTTCCCGCAAGTAGTTATGTCATAATAAATTCCTAAGTAAATAATACAAAGTATCAAATTGTTAATGAAGTATCCAAAATATTAATCCCAAATTCATAATAAAATCTCCAGAGCTTGTTCTAACCCTAAACACTACTCAACCTAAATCGCATCACTTTTTCAAAGAGTTTTGGTGACATTTTCGACCCTTACAAGTTTGTGCCCTAAGCTAGGGTTAGGGATTTGAGGGGGTTTAAAGCTTTCAAATTCCCTAAAATTTTAACCAGAGGACTATAATAATCCTATGGTTCTCTCCACAAAGTTTCAAGTCAATCCAAGGTCATGTGACCCTATGTTCTTCAAACCCTAAGAATCCCCATTAAGGGACTTGCCCTAGGGTTCTAGGGCTTCCCTACACTTAACCTCCCCAAATTCCATTGAAGGGTGAGTCATACTATAACAAGTCAGTGGCCAAAATATCAACCTCTATTGAGGTGATTTGACCACTCAAAACCCAAAGGGGATGCTTGACCTATTTAACCCTAAAGGGGTCAACCTAGGGTTGGATCAATACCTAACCAAAACATCTCCAAATGAGATGACAATTTTACTAGTGGCCTAACATGCCCTCTAGGACCTCCCACCCAAATTTGGGGGGATGTTGAGGAGTTTAGGACACTTAATTAATTTATTCATGGATTATTAAATTTTCCTAAAAACTATGAAAACTTTTCTCTAAAAATTCTAAATTTTGGACAGACCCTAGGTATAGCTAGGGTAGGCTCCCTGCCAAAATATCAATTAATGTGGACCAAGGATGAAGTGTGGGCACTCAGTTTAATGTCTGCCTAGCCCTAGGTGTAGGTCTTACCAAAATGAGTGCCTTGGTCAAACCAGGCACCCAAATTGGTTCAAATAAATTTTAAATAAAATAGACACCTAGGGCTACAAGTTTCATATTGGTGACTTTTTTAGTAGAGGAGCATAGGTATTTTTAAATATTAAAACTATTAAATACAAATATGTGTGATATAATTAAAATATCATGAAATATATCCTATAATTTAATATTTAGATGGAGCGCGAATCTTGGCGCGCGACGGACGACATCCCGTCATCTTCTTCCTTGAGCCGGCGACCAGGATTCATTTTTCCTGGGCCGACTTCAAATGCTAGCCGCCGGCCATCCAGCCGCTCCCCCGGCCGGCCACCGCCACCATCACCTCCGTTGAGGTGGTGGCTGCCGCCAGGCGGCATCACAGCCGCCGGAGAGCCCTATTCCGGCGATCCCGAGGGTTGCATTTTAGCGGAAAAACCAGGAAATCTTCTCTTTGGATCGGGCTCAATTGAGCCCGAACCTTGGCCCTAACGATTCCTACGATCTACCCATAAAAGAAGAAGTAGAGGAGGACCTTTCCGGCGGCCTGAAGTCGCGAAGATCGTCGGGAAGCCATTTTAAAGGCAGCACCGCTCGGTTTCTGCAACAACACAGTGGGGTGGCTCGGTTTCTTCAGGTAAGGTGTGGGAAATCCTCCTCTCAGCCCACTGAAGGTGTTTAAAGACTCAATTGGGGAAGGGAGAGGCTGGATCATCAATGGCCATTAATGGCCTTGAAAGCCACCTCTCGGCCTTGGTGGTTCAATGCATCCAGCCAGTGGAAGGGCCTGGAAAGTCTCCTGATCTTCTTAGGGCTGATAGGGGAGATGAATCAAGCAAAGAAGGATGGCCCTTGGCTTCCCCATGACATGAATGACCTTAACTCCATTTCCTCTCTCCTCCATTAAAAGGAATTTGGAGTTTTCTCTCTCCTGCCCCCTCATGGCCGAATTTGTTCATCATTCTTAGCCTATTTGCAGCCCATAAAATCATTATGATTAATTAAAATAAGTTAGCCCAAGTGGGGGAAGTGAGCTTGAGCTTGGGTTAGCCTATTTGTCTAAGTTGACTTAACCTTAAGGTGGAGTTGACCTTGGTCAACATGGCCATTTGGGTTGACCCCAATGGGTCCCTGGTGACCCATTAGCCTCCCCTAAGGTCTAAGAAGGCTTGGGTAGGGTTGGTTGGGCACCTTGGTGGTCACTTGACCCTTAGTTAAGGCACTTTGACCTTTTTAGGGCAAGGGTTGACTTTGGTCAACTTAGTATTTTTGATTGACCCCAAGGGGTCGTGGGTGACCCCATGGCTTCCCTTGAGGTCTAGGAAGGGTTATGTAGGGTTAGCTTGCACTTTGGAGGTCACCTACCCTTAGTAAGGGTACTTTGACCAGATTAGGGGCTTGAGTTGACTTGGGTCAACTTGGCCTCTAGGACTGAACCCAATGTGTCCTTAGTGACCCATGACCTCACTTTAGGTCTAGGAAGGCATGGGTGGGGTCCACTTGGATAGGGGAAGGTCAATTGACCCTAAGTAGGCTAGTTTGACCCATTTAGGGTTAGGGTTGAGTTGGGTCAACTTAGTCTCTTTGATTGATCCCAATGGATCCATGTGGCTCTAATGGGCCTCCCAAAATGTTTGGGGGTATTGTGGTAAGGTCCTGGGGTCAAGGTGTAGCCTCATGGTCATCCTAAACTATTGTTTAGAACTCTACTATTTGCAGACCATGATGATTTCCAACTTCATGCCTAAGCTCACCTGGTCTTCTTGAGCTTCCTAGGGTTTTGTCATGACCTAGTCATGACCAAAAACACTCTCAGGGGTCTAGTTGGAAATGATATGTTACAGAACCAAGCTCGACGAAAACAACACCATTCGTCGAACAAAGCTCGACGAACTATGAACAGAGATTTTGATCTTAACTGGTCTGAAATCTATGCTCGATGAAATAGATATGATTCGTCGAACAAAGGTCGACGAAAGTGGAACAGAGAAAACAATTTCCATTGTTCTGATGTCGCGGCCTCGCCACCACTACTTGATGATGATCCGGTTGCCGAGGCATTACAACATAAAGACTTTTGCAGCCATGATGGTGCTAACGGAAGACATGATGATGCTAACGAAAGAAATCGTTATAACCTCCGCCCACGGCGTGCTAAGACCACTTGAAGGCTTATTTTAATTTATGCACTTACGTTATTTTATTTTTGTGAATATAAAATTATTCTATGTTTGGGTAATAATTTTATATTCATGAGAGGACCTTTTATTTTGTTATTTCCTGCATTTAAACATTTTGGTGTGTATTTAGCCTTCCGGATGGATGAGATTTCATCTCCATATTGGATGGCTAGATGTGTGTTGTAACTCCTATTTAAGGAGAACCTTTGATGAGAATATTAGAGAAAATTTGCTAACCCTAAACAAATTCCTCATTGTGAGAAATTCGGCCAAGGAGAGACTCCAAGCCGCCGGCCAAGGTGTGAAGCCGCCGCCCCTTTGCTCCTTCCTCCCCTCTTCGGTGCGACACCGACATGGCTTCCTTCGGTGCGACTCCAAAGAAGAAGGTTGCAGCCCCATTTGGTGTTACGCCGGTGGATCCGTGGAGAGAGTGATTCTCCCACCTTATCAAGTGTGTTCATGAAAACTGGGTTGGGTAATTTCTCCCCTCTCATCTTTGTGTTTTCTTTCTAGTATTGTGGAGGTTGAACAACCGTTGTTTCCGTGATTTTTAAATTCAATCGCTCGCCATTTCTAATTCGATTTCATCATTTTCGAACTTCTTTAAATCCAGATCGGGTAGATCCAATTTGCTTGAGTGAATCTTGGCCTATAGCCTTGGTTTTGCTCTCAAAAAGGATTGGCAACCTTTGCGTTAATTTGGGGAATCATCCGACACTTTTTCTTGATCGTTGTTTCGAGTCGATCACTCCTCCTCGTTGTTTTATGTGCTGCATTTGATCCGAACCGTAACGAGTCGCTAGATGCTTGTGTAGGAGCGGTAGATCTAAGGCGTGTTGGGATTGGTTGGGTTACTTGTGTCCGTGACGCTCTCCGAATGACCCCTACGTCAATTTGGAATCAGATGCGGTCGTATCAATTTCCTAATTGAAACATCCTCGCTTGAGTCTTGTCGGCACGCACGATACAAATTACAAAAAAAAAACAAAAAAACATTTTCTACTGGTCTACCAATAGCGCTCTAAAATCTGTATTTTTCAGCGAAAAGTTCAAATTTTTTTTTAACATTCTACATTTTTTTTACATCGGGAAATTTCAAAAATATTTTGTTTTCCATGAAGGGTCAGCCCTAGGGAAAATCATCTTTCCAAATATTTTTACACCTGCATGCGCACTAGACTAGGAACAGAATACACTACCCCTCATCGTCTAGGATGGTTGCGAATGAGCAAGGGGATCCCAACGCTGTGGCTATAGCGGGTCTACGTAACGAAATGACTGAGATTAGGGACATGTTAGGACAACTCTTTTTGAATTAAGGAGGGCCGCCACCGCCACCGCCACCCGTTAATGTTGCGCAGCCCCACCTGCTCCAACAAATCCCTGATTCGGATTCCGATGAGGACTCTCCCCGAGTACCCCCGCGAGAACACCGCCACGAGAGAGGTTTTGATATCACTAGGGCCATTAAGATTAATGCCCCCACGTACGATGGCATGGGAGATCCCCAGATCTTCCTTAATTGGACTGTGGACATGGAATGTTACTTCGAATGGCACAATCTCACGGACCCTCAAAAGGTCCATGTTGCCAGGATGAAGTTAACAGGCCGTGCGAAGACGTATTGGCTGAATGAGGAGCGGAGATTAGGAACCGGACATGGCGCCCCACTTATAGGTTGGCTGGTGATGAAAAATTTGCTGACCGATCAGTACGTCCATGCGTACCACCGAACACAGATGTTCGATGAGCTTGCCACCCTGCGATAGGGCTCAAATTCGGTAGCTGAGTACATGGGAGAGCTGAAGGACCGTATGGTTCATTGTGATCTTAGGGAGATCCCCGAAGTCACATTATCTAGGTTTCGTAAAGGGCTTCAACCCGAGATTCAAAGAAAGCTCTTGCACTATGGTCATACTGACCTGAATACGACCTTCAATGCCACCCTCAACATTGAAAAACATCTAGCCTCTAAGGCCCATTCCCGCTATTCCCATGAGAAGAACAAGTCCACGGCTGGAGCATCTTCCTCCACATACCTGGATTAGGGGAAGTTTAGGTCCACCGATTCGAAGTCGGTAGTGATCACTGCTAGGAACACTAAGAATCCCGCGGGTGAGCGTATCCCCATAGGGAAGGTTAGTAAGACCAATGCCACATATTATTCTTGCGGCATTCAAGGCCACTATGCCCTTGAGTGTCCAACGAAGACAAATGCAATAGCCCTTTTAGAGTCGACTACCGACCTCGCTGATTATGTTTATGAGGCTGCAGAGGAGAGTGCCCAGATGGGGTCCCAAGTGATTTAGAGGACGATCACCACCTTATGGTGATGCGTTGTATCTTGACCACTCCTCGTCCATTAGATGATTGGAAGAGGACGAGCATATTTTTTTTTCTGATTTTTAAGAGTGGTGAGAAGCTCTGCAAACTGATTATCGATAGTGGTAGTTGTGTGAATGTCGTTTCTGAAAATGCCGTTACACGAATGGCCTTGACCACGCAGCCCCACCCGACTCCATATCAGGTAGCTTGTATCAATAAGGTTACCATTCTGGTCACCAAGCAATGCCTGGTTCCCCTCTCGATCAAATACTATACTGACGAGGTGTGGTGTGACGTCCTTCCAATGGACGCTTATCACGTGTTGTTGGCCGTCCGTGGCTATACGACCGCGACGTGACACACTTTGGGAGATCCAACACGTACAAGTTTAAATTTAATGACAAGGTCATTACGTTGAGGCCGACCGTTCCGAAGGAACCAGTAGCTGTGGCTAAGGACACCACTATCCCAGTCGAGAGGAAAACATTGAGTCTAGTAGGTAAGAAGGAATTTGTGAAGGATTCATTTCTTGATGGAGTATTGTATGCTTTAGTACTTATGAGTGCAACAACTAATTTGGGAGTGTTGGATGACTTACCTAGTGAGCTCTGGACATTGTTGGAAGAATATAATGATGTTTACCCAGATGAGCTACCATCGACGTTGCCACCACTGCGGGATATACAACATGCGATAGACCTTATTCCCGGTTCGTCCCTACCTAACCAGCCCCAATATAGACTTCATACCGCTGCCCATAAGGAGTTACAGACCCAGATTGAGGACCTGTTGAAGAAGGGGTTCCTTAGGACTAGCTTGAGCCCATGTGCGGTACCAGCCTTGCTTGCCCCCAAGAAGGATGGTACATGGCGGATGTGTGTTGATAGCCGCGCTATCAACAAGATTACTATCAAGTATAGGTTTCCTATTCCACGATTAGATGACCTCTTACATGTCTTATCTGGCGCCACTATCTTTACGAAGTTGGACTTACGGAGTGGCTATCACCAGATTAGGATCCGTGAGGGAGATGAATGGAAGATTGCGTTTAAGTCTAAGGATGGGTTATATGAGTGACTTGTGATGCCCTTTGGGTTATCCAACAACCCCAGCACCTTCTCCCGGATGATGACACATGCCTTTCAGTCATTCTTGGGAAAGTTTGTGGTCGTTTATTTCGATGACATCTTAGTCTACAACACCACCACTAACGAGCACATTTCCCATATGAGAGTGATTCTTTCCACCCTGAGGAAGGAAACATTGTTTCTAAACTTTAAGAAGTGCACTTTATACGCGTCAGAGGTAGAGTTTTTGGGTTATATTGTCGGGTTTGAGGGCATACGAGTTGATCCTGGTAAAGTTCAAGTGATACGGGAATGGCCCGAACCGACTAGCCTACGTGAGGTGCGTAGTTTCCATGGATTAGCTACTTTCTATCGCCGTTTCATACGAGACTTCAGTAGCATCATGGCCCCCATTACGGAGTGCATGAAGAAGGGTGAGTTCACTTGGACGAATTCTACCGCCCTTGCTTTCAATCGCATTAAGAAGCTTATGACTGAGGCACCTGTCTTGCGTCTACTAGACTTCACCTAAGTCTTTAAGTTAACTTGTGATGCTTCTGGGGTGGATGTTGGAGGTGTCTTGAGTCAGGAGGGCCACCCAGTTAGTTACTTTAGTGAGAAGTTAACCGGCGCTAAGCTAAATTATTCCAACTACGATAGGGAGTTTTATGCGGTTGTGCGGTGTTTGCACCATTGGAGGCACTATCTCCTCTCTAAGGAGTTTGTGATCCTCTCCGATCACGAAGCTTTGCACTTCATCAATGGCCAGCATAAAATCAGCCCGCGTCACGCTAAGTGGGTAGCTTTCCTACAAGGTTACACGTTTAACCTTAAGCACCTTAAGGGGTCAGATAACCGAGTTGCGGATGCTCTTAGTCGCCTTACCCTCCTGCTTTCCACTATGGAGGTTAATGTTGTAGGTTTTGAACGCATTAAAGATGAGTACGCTACCTGCCCAGATTTTAAGGAATCCTATTTATCCGCTCTGGATAGCTCCCCGACGACGATAACTGCGTTTGTTATTAGAGACGGTTACCTCTTTAGGCATGAAAAGTTATGTATCCCGCATTCCTCTCTACGACTTCATATCATTTGGGAGCTGCATAGTGGAGGGTTGAGCGGCCACTTCGGTAGGGACAAGACAATTACACTAGTTGAGGGGAAATTCTATTGGCCAAAACTTAAGGCGATGGTGGGAAGGGTAGTTCGTAGTTGTTGTACCTGTCAGGTATCCAAGGGCACCAAGACCAACGTAGGATTATATTGGGTACATTGGAAAATGTGTACCAGATTTGGAGAAGCCTAACATAGCTCAATGATATTCATCAAGGTGTATTTGATGTTGTTTTGAGTTTATATGTGCAGGTTAAGAATATGCAGGAAAAGTTTCTAAGTCCATGAGTTGACACCAGAAGAAGCTGTGTCGACACTTGTGAAGACTTGTGTCGACACTTGGGAAAAGCTGTGTCGACACTTGGAGCCAATTGTGTCGACACTTGGAGAAGCAGTGTCGACACACAGAAAGTTCACTCGACATACAGAAAGTTCAGTCGACATCAACAGTGTCAACACACAGGACTTGTGTCGACACACAGAAAGTTCAGTCGACATCAACTGTGTCGACACACAGGATTTGTGTCGACACACAGAAAGTTCAGTCGACATCAACTGTGTCGACACATACACCAGAATTTCTTTTAAGTTAATTGTGTCAAGACAAGAAGTGACTGTGTCGACACACAGGACTTATGTCGACACATTCTTATAGAAGCTATGTCAAGAAGCAGTGTCGACACCATGAGAGCTGTGTCGACATCACCAAGGATTGTTTCGACACTTAGTCTACTTGTGTCGACACATGTGAAGTTCAGACTTGACATTTTGCTGACAGAGACAAAGTTTCAAGAAGTGACTGGAAGACTTGACAGCTGCCATAACCAACAGGTCTACTGCAACTATCAGATCTGTCAGAAGTTGGTTAGCAATCAGATCAGCCGGTAACCTTGGATGAAGTCTATATAAAGACAGATTCTATCAACAAAGATATATAGGAGAAGTAAGAACGAAAAAATGAAGTACACGAAATCACAAATACAACAGAAGATCCAACATATACAAGGAAATCCAGTCAGAGATTTCAAGTGGATATAAGTGAAGAATTTCAACATATATTCAGAAGAATTTGTAGAGAGAGAGAGCTCCAACAATTCAAGTGAAGAAAGAGACTATCAACAACTAGTCTCTTAAGAGCAGATCCTGAACTAATCTGCAAAGAAGAATTCAGATTGATTTCTGAATTTTAAGAGGGAAGCTGATTGAAGATCATCTTCAAGAAATTCAACCTTATTGTGTTCAGATTCAAGAAGTTTTGAAGAAAGCCAAAGACAGGTGGATTTCTGTGAAATCAGATTCTTCAAGAACTGATCAAGAAATCTTTCTACCCATTCTCTCTCAACTTGGGTGAAAGATACAAATTGTTTTTATCATTTTTTTGTAAGATCATTATTGATCTGAGTTATAATGCTAAGTTATAAAGACTGAGGTAGGGCTGGGTGCCTGAGATAGGAGATTTATATCTCTGAGTTGTAGGCCTTGTGAAGGCTGAGGTAGGGCTGGGTGCCTGAGGTAAGAGATTTACATCTCTGAGTTGTAGGCCTTGGGAAGGCTGAGGTAGGGCTATGTGCATGAGGTAGGAGATCTGATTCTCTAAGTTGTAGGCCTGGGTGAAGGCTGAGGTAGTGCATAATTGCCTGAGTTGTAGGAGTGTGGAATCACTCTGAGTTGTAGGAACCTTGACTGGTTTCTAAGCTGTAAGATCTGTAGATCTGAGAAGGAAGGAAGAAGTTAGGCCGAATCTAGCACACTGCTAGATAGGCGAGGGGGAAAGTGAATGTACCCATCATTTGGGGAACCACTATAAAACTGTGTGCCATCTGTGATTGTGTGTGATTGTGTGATTTCTGTGATGTGGTAGCAGTAGATCTGTTTGATTCTATGTAATTAACTGAATTAATATTCTGCCTTAGAGTAAAAAGGAATTGTACATATTCACCCCCTCTAGGTGTTTAGGTTATCTTGAAACCAATTCTTTCAAGTGGTATCAGAGGGAGGTTACTCAAAGATAGACCTAACAGTCTTAGTAAGATCTGTGAGACAGAATAAATTAGAACAGATGGGTTCAAGAGAAAATCATAAGGAACTTGGTTCCATGAAGTTGCCCATATGCAGGAATGAAATCTTTGGAATATGGAAAGAAAGGGTCAGATTGTTTATGGAAGCATCTGATCCAAGAATATATATAACTGTTAAGGAAGGGCCTTATATTCCAATGAAAGTCTTAGTTCTTGATGCTAATCAGAGGACACCAAAAGACTTTTCAGAAATGACTAAGGATGAGATTATCTTGGCTACTATGGACAAGAGAGCTCAAAATATTATAGTGAGTGCCATAGATGACAACATTCCAAAATCTGATTCACTGTAAAACCTCCAAGGAGATATGAGACACATTGATAGTCTACATGGAGGGATCAGAAGAAGTTAGACAAGATAGAAAGTCAATGCTTAATCAAGAATATGAGAGCTTCAGACAAAGCAAATCAGACAGCATCACTGAATGTTATAAGAAGTTCTTCAGAATTGTGAATGAACTAATGTCATATGGAAGGGTATTTAGTACATATGAGTTGAATGATAAATTCCTTAGATCTTTGACTAAGGATTGGGACACCAAGATCTGTGCCATCAGGGAAGTGGCCAGACTGGCAGAAATATCTCCTCCAACTCTATTTGGCAAATTGCTTTCTTATGAAATGCAACTCATGGCCAAAAATGTAACGGCCCAGCCTAGAGCTCAGAGGCTGCCACACCCCACATGGGCCGAACAGCTTGTCTCACCCGTGACAATGTTACAGGGCTGCAGCCCAATACACCCCAACGCCTCTCCCGCCTGTTTTTCAGCAAGGCGCGTAGACTTATACTTTTAATTGTGGACTAGCTGATCCACCGTGCCGAGGGATACGGCCAATCAACATAACTGATTTCCTTTCATAATTAATCAACGTTTTTCCTTAAAATTTAAGGTGTGGAGTTTTGCCTGAGCGTGTGCAGTTATCCCCTGCACGACGTGGCATCACGACACGCATTTTCTCTAGCTCTGAGACGATTTTATCGTTGAGAAAATGCGGGTTGTGACAAGAAAGGAGGAAGAGAAAAGTACTAAAGTTGACCATAGAGAAAAGTCAGTGGCCTTCATGGCAGAAGCCATAAGAAAGGACAGGAGGATGTCTCCATCTCCTCCTAAGAAAGCTGCAGAGGTGATCTCTGAAAGTTCAGATAGTCACACCTCAGACAGCAATCATTCTGATGAGGACTTTGCTGCCTTCACAAGGTAGTTTCAGAGATTTTTGAAGAAGAAGCAGTGGAAAACTAAGCCATCCTCCTCTTAGTCCAAGGATGAATATTATCAGAAAATAAAATCATCTAGAAAGGACAAGAGTAGGTCAAAACCTAGCAAATCAACAACTACAAAGATTGTGTGCTATTGCTGCAACAGACCTGGACATGTAGTAGATGATTGTCCAGACAAAAGAAAGGAATCTGCAGATAAGAAGAAGTCTCAGAATAAGAATAAGAAGGAGAAATCCTTTGCAGCAAAGAAAGAGAAAAGCTGGACAGATCCATCATCTTCAGATTCTGAATCTACTGCTGAAGCTTATATTGGTCTGTTTGCAACAGAAGAAGAGAATGAGTTCTTGCAATTGCTGGACTCAATAAATAGAACTGAAGATCATCAGTGCAAAGGGCTGCTGGCCCTGACTGATGAAGATCACTGCCAGGATCAGCCTGGTCCAAGTAAGGTAAAAAGCTTATCTGAAGATTCTAATTATTTCACTGGCTCAGAATCAGAAGCATCTGCATTAAGAGATGTGGATGGATCTGAATCTGAAGAAGATATTCATCAACTTATAGATGAATTTGGTGATTTGCTGCATGCATTTAAGAGATGCAAAAACCTGACTAAAATTCAGGCTAAGGAAATTGCAGCTCTTAAGTTGGCTGCATCTAATTCAGAAAAGTTGCTGGATCAGAAGATGAATGAGATTGCCAAGCTGAAAAACATAACTGTTATTCAGATGGGTACAATCACATTCAAGAGTGATCAAATCAAAAGTCTGGAAGTCAGACTTCAGAAGGAAAAAGATCTAGTGTCTAATTTCTTTAAGCCAAAATCTGTCCTTCTCTTAATTGATGAATTTGTGTCTCAAAAGGGTAAGATAGGATTGGGTTTTAAGGGAAATACTAGGGCAGCTAATTCCATAAGGAAAATGAAAGCCCCAGTTAAGCGACTTGTCTTTAATCCCCCTATTGCTCTCAGAATAGTGCAACAGCCTACCAATAGTAATGATCATGATATCATACATGGTCATGGTAAGCCTGACATTCTGAATGACAAGTGGTATCCAACAGTCAAGCAAAGAAACACTGTACCTAAAAAGAGGTATAATAGATATGAGTGCTGGTGTTGTGGCAAGGTGGGACACTTTGCCATTGACTGTTGGCATAACACTAGTGTCAGGATGAATGCCAGCTTACCTGGAAGAAGGGCTGTTACAAATTATGCTAAATTTTAGGCTAACCTGAACCAAAGACCCAATAACAATTTGGGTTCTAAGGTTAAGTAATTATTTGTTACAGATAATTCCAAGTGGCCATACCCCTTTATGGTACTTGGACAGTGGATGTTCCAGACATATGACTGGAACAAGAGAATTGCTGAAGGACTACTAACCCATATTGAATGGACCTAAAGTAATCTTTGGTGGTTCTGAAAAAGGAGTCATCAAAGAGTTTGGTAACATTTCTAACGGCTTAATTACTATCACTCAAGTGGCTTATGTGAAGGCTTTGAAACATAACTTGATAAGCATAAGTCAACTGAGTAATCTTGGATATGACATTTCATTCATTAAGAATGGTTATTATATTAAAAGGTCAAGTGATCAGAAGATCATGTTGACTGGTTATAGGAAAGGAAATGTGTATTGCCTAAACTTTGTGAGTGAGAATAAAGATTCTCCTATTTGTCTTGTAGCTGATGAGAAAGCCTCTCATTATGTCAAATGGCACAAGAGGCTAGCTCATCTAAACTACAAGACTATTGGTCAACTCTTTAATAAAGAGTTAGTGAGGAATGGTCCTCAAGTTAAGTGCATCAAGGATGGAATATGCTCAGCTTGTCAAAATGGCAAGCAGACAAGATCCTCCTTTCATAGCCTTGAAACCAAAGACTTAGTGAGGTGTTTATAGCTCTTGCATATGGATTTATTTAGTCCAATGCCAGTTCATAGTCTAGGTAGGAAAGTCTACACATTTGTGGTTGTAGATGACTATTCTAGATTTTTATGGGTTTTCTTTCTGAGGCAGAAATCTTAAACCCCAACTGTTTTCTGCAACTTTGTTAAGCAAATTCAGAATGAACTGAACAATTCAGTGGTCAAAATCAGAAGTGACCATGGAACTGAATTTCAATCTGAAAGTATGACAAAGTTGTGTGAAGATTTTGGGATTCATCAGGAATTCTCCTCACCTAGAACTCCTCAGCAAAATGGAATTGCTGAAAGAAAGAATAGGACTCTCATTAAGGCTGGTAGAACTCTATTGAGTGACACTTCTCTCCCAGAATATTTCTGGGCTGAGGCAGTAAACACTGCATGTCATGTGCTCAATAGAGCTTCCATCACTAAGAGCCACAAAAATACACCCTATGAGGTAATGAAAGGCAGAAAACCAAACTTATACTATTTCAGGATCTTTGCTTGCAAGTGCGCGCTATGTGCTTAACAATGGCAAGTATTACCTAACAAAGTTTGCTCCTAAATCCCAGGATGAGATATTTGTTGGGTACAACAACAATAGTAAGACATATAGAGTCTATAACTTGACAACTCAAGTTGTAGAAGAGTCTGTTCATGTTACATTTGATGAATCAAGACTTATTAACATTGAGTTGCCAAGTAGTTCTTGTAGCTCTACAAGTATAAAAGAGAAGATGGACATGCTGACTATCAAAGAAGATCAAACTGTAAGGCAGGAAGATGAAAATGATGATTGCTGTCCAAGGGGAGTACAAGACTCACATGATGCTGATGAAGACCATGAAGTACAGTAGAATGAAGAAAATGGAGAAAGTCAAACTGTAGACAGACTTCCTCCAGCAGTTAGACATTTAAAGGATCATCCTGTACACAAGATTATTGGTGATCCTAGACAAGGAGTTCAAACTAGAAGCAGGAGCTTGAACACTATACTATGCTCAAGCTTCTTGTCTCAACAGGAACCTAAAAGATTTGAAGAAGCTATACAAGATCCACACTGGATTGATGCTATGCAGGAGGAGTTAAATTAATTCAGGAGATGCATGGTCTGGAAGTTAGTTCCTAAACCAAAAGACCACAATGTCATAGGGACTAAGTGGATCTACAGGAATAAGCTAGATAAGAGTGGGATCATAATTAAGAATAAGGCAAGGCTTGTTGCCAAAGGATACAGGCAGGAAGAGGGCATAGACTTTGATCAAACAATTGCCCCTGTGGCAAGGTTGGAAGCAATAAGTCTATTCCTAGCCTATGTAGTCTATAGGGGTTTCAAAGTGTTCCAAATGGATGTTAAGTCAACCTTCCTGAATGGAAACTTAAAGGAGAAAGTCTATGTAGAACAGCCATCAGGTTTTATTGATCCACTCTATCCTTATTATGTGTATAGACTTAGGAAAGCCCTATATGGTTTGAAACAAGCCCCAAGGGCTTGGTATGAAACCTTGTTTACTTTTCTCATTGAGAACAAATTCTCAAGGGGGAAGATAGACAAAACTCTATTCCTTAGGGAATCCAAAGGGAAGATAATCCTAGTCCAGATATATGTTGATGAAATAATATTTGGTTCTACTGAAAACAACCTTTGTAGGAAGTTTGCTAAACTTATGCAAGGGAAGTTTGAGATGAGCAACATGGGAGAACTTAAGTTCTTCTTGGGACTCCAAGTAAGACAGACTGATGATGGCCTGTCCATATCCCAGTCTAAGTTCACCCAGGAGTTAATTAAGAAGTATGGTATGGAGTCATCCGCTACCATGAGAACTCCAATGGGGACAAGTATGCCTTTAAGCAAAGATGATGCAGGAAAACCTGTAGATGAATCTTTGTATAGAGGGATAGTTGGCTCTCTCCTTTATCTGACTGCTAGTAGACCTGACATCATGTATGCTACATGTGTCTGTGCTAGGTACCAATCCTACCCAAAAGAATCTCATTATACTGCTGTTAAGAGGATTCTGAGATATCTTAAGGGCACACCTAATCTAGGCCTTTGGTACCCTAAGAATAGAGATTTTCTACTGACTGGATATTCAGATGCAGACTTTGCCGGATGCAAAGTAGATAGGAAAAGCACAACAGACAACTGTCAATTTCTAGGAAGAAGATTGGTGTCATGGAGCTGTAGGAAGCAGACTAGTGTGGCAATCTCCACAGCTGAGTCTGAGTATGTGGCTGCAGGGAGCTGCTGTGCACAGCTGTTGTGGATACAACATCAGCTTAAAGATTATGGTATCCAGGTAAGTAGAACCCCTTTATTCTATGATTCTACAAGTGCTATTTCTATTGCTAATAATCCTGTTTCTCATAATAGAACAAAGCATATATAAATAAGAAATCATTTTCTTAGGGATCATGTAGAAAAAGAGGATATATGTTTAGAATTTGTCAATACAAGTTTTCAAATTGCTGATATGTTCACTAAGACATTGGATGAAACTAAATTCAATAATTTTAAAATTGAATTAGGTATGCCGAACATAGATTAGATTGACAAATTTGTCTAAGTAATTTTGTGTCGACAAAAAGAGTTCTATGTCGACACAGAGAAGTTGTGTCGTGACATCTAGAAAATTGGTGTCGACACTTCAAAGAAGTTGTGTCGACACATCTAGAAAATTGGTGTCGACACTTCAGAGAAGTAGTGTCGACACATCCAGAAGTTGTGTCGACACTTAGAATTAGAGTCGACAAAGAATTTCGGTTGAACTAATAAGTATGTCTGTGTCGACACATCATCTATTGGTGTCGACACATAGTAGTCAACACGTTTTTCGAGACATTAGCAGTCTGTGTCGACACCATCTCAACAGTGTCGACACACTAAGTAAATTTTGTCGCGCCTTTTGACCTTCAATGTTCCAACACATATAAATAGGTCAAGAACAAACTCTGTCGACACGCTCTCCAGATTTTTGAGACTAGATTCTTGTGTCGACAAACTCTCTCTTCTCCATTCAAGATTTCTCACCATCCCCAAATGGCGCCGAAACTTGACGAAAACATGAACGAGGGATATGAACTGGTACGAAATGCCTTTGACGATCCTGAACCAGCGATTAAAGCTGTGATAGCTCTAATTGCTGAAAATGGCTTGAAGTATTTGACATCAGAACCTAGAAAGATATGGAAGAAGGAAATCATTGAGTTCTATGGAGCTGCCACTCAGGATTCAACTGGACTAAAGATTAGGTCTTCAGTCCAGGGTACTAAAGTCAAACTCACCATGAAGAGCTTACGAAAAACTCTTCATCTGCCCAAAACTCAAGAAGACGAAGAAGTTACATCTTCCAAGACCAGGGAAGCACTCCAATGGTGTGGATTAGATTCCACCATGAAAATTGGATCATCCATGAATAGAAAAGGAATGAATGTTCAAGGAAAATTCCTTTGTGAAGTAGTTGGCAAAGTCATCTTATGCAAACCAGGTGGACATGATAGGGTCTTAGCCTACATGTTCAGCCTCATGACCAGGATCATCTACAAAATCAACACCAATTGGTCTACAGTCATATATGAAAAGATTAGAGAAAGCATCAAAATACCTAATCTGGGAAGGATATTAAGCTTATACTTGGCTGAAGCAATTCCAGAAGTGATGCAACAGGCTTCTTGATCCAAGATCAATCACATGAGGATAATGGATCTAAGGATAATCTCTAGATGGGATAGAGTGTTGATAAAAGACATTGGTGATGAAGAGAGGCCAGAGAATACTGAGAAATCAACTGCTCAAGACATTAGACATGATGATCAGATGCGGGGGGTGCCTCATCTTGAGGAAGAGCCAACACACTTAGAAAGTGAAATGGCTACTCAAATAATTCTTGAGGTAATCCAAGAAGTTAATCAAACAATTTTCAATAATGAGGATGAAACACTAACTGTGCCCTTGATTGTGTTGACCAGACCAATCAACTCAACAGTCTAGCACAGGATATTATCATGGAGGATACATCTACAGCTGCTGATGCTCCAGAGTTAAGAGTGCCTCCAGTCCAAACTCAACAAGAGTTTACCATTGAAGAGTTATTCCCTGATATAGAGATACCAAGAACTAAGGGGGAGCAAGTCAGAACTGAGGGGGAGCAAGCCAGTACTGAGGGGGAGCAAGCTGGAATTGAGGGGGAGCAACCTAGGACTGAAAAGGAACTGCCTTCTAGTCCTCAGGAAAGAGTTGATATAGCAAGTACCTCAGCTTCTGAAGATGAAGCAGAAACTCAAGCAAAGAAGAGAAAGCTGTTGGTTTTCAAAAGAAGAAGCCAAAGCTATAAAAAGGCATTGCAAACTGCTCCACAACCAGTTCCTGCACAAGATTATAGTTCCTTACTGATATCTTTGCAAGTAAAATTAGATGAACAAAGAATAGCCATGGAGAAATATATGTATGAGACCCATAAAGATTTGCAATTCTCCTTGGCTCAAGATATAAAATCAATTTGATTTGAGGTAAATCAGAATAAAAAGAAGATGACAGATTGCTTCCATAAAGGAGGTAATGCTGTGATTTTCCTAGCAAAACAACAAGAAGGAATCAAGACTAAAGTTGATGATATAGTTGTTAAGCAAGGCTATGTCTTGGAAAATCAACTAAGGATAAATGATAATCTTACAGAATCACATAATGTGATTGTTACAGAATTAAAGAATACTGCAACTGCACTGACAGAGGCAATGACTAAAGAGAAATCAGAGTTTGATAAGAAATTTCAAGAGGATTTAACCACTTTCCAATCTGCCATTCAAGCCTCTCAGAAGCTTATATATTCTCAGCTTCTAAAGTTTAAAGCTTATTATACAGAGGGAACTAATTATCTGGCTAATCAAATTAGGTTCCAAAAGAATGATCTCAGGGATCATATTGAAAGAGAAGTCATAAAGGGGGAGAGGTTGATAGTCAATGCTAGCTCAGAGCATGCCAAATGGATAACAAATGCTGTTAGAGAAACTCTGGGCTATCCACCCCTATGTGATGATGACAACACAGCTGAGTCAGGAATTCAAGCTGCAGGAAATGAAGGGGGTCAGCAGGAAGTAGCTCAAATCATATATCCCCCTTCTAACTTTGAAGAAATTCAACACCTGGTTGATCAGATGTACAGCCCTCCAGAGGCTACTAAGAATGTTATCATTGAGAAAGTAGAAATGTCAGCAGCAGCTTTGCATAAAGAGCAAGAAACTCAACTCTAAAAAAAGGTTTAGAGAACAGGCAGAGTTGAAGCCTGATTTTGAACAATGGAGTCCTACTTCCATGAATATTATCTTGACTGCCTGGAAAGCTATAAAGGAGAAGACCCATGAAATGGGTAAATGGTACACTGAGCAAGAATGGAAAAAGTATGAAGCCAGGCAGGAAGCCATTTTGAAATACAGAAGGAAAGAAAAAGTTGAGAAGTTACTTGCAAATGCTCTGGAGCGTAGCAAGTACTTCCCAAAGCCTTTTCATTATTTTGAAAGACAAAGGATAAGGGCTGAAGAACAGAAAAGGAAAAATCTAAAAGAGAAGAAACCTGCTGATGATGCTGAACCTACTGTGCAGGCTCAAGTCAAACTAGGAAAAGGCATAGTCATCAAGGAGCCAGATCAGCCTTAGAATAGATTAACTAGATTTTACAACAATGTAATCTTTAGTTGTTATAAAAATCTATGTAAACTGATTGTTGAAAAACTTTTGATAGTTTAAACAAAACAATGATTCATGCTCACTGTGTTTGCATTATTCTGTAATGACATATTATACATGTTTTGTTTATATGTTACCCTGTCATGTAATGTTTATATACATCATAATGTATGTTTATTATAAATTGTGTATATCATTGACTATGGGTTATGACTTCTCCAAATAGGGGGAGATTGTTGGATACATTGGAAAATGTGTACAAGATTTGGAGAAGCCTAACATAGCTCAATGATATTCATCAAGGTGTATTTGATGTTGTTTTGAGTTTATATGTGCAAGTTAAGAATATGCAGGAAAAGTTTCTAAGTCCATGAGTCGACACCATAAGAAGCTGTGTCGACACTTGTGAAGACTTGTGTCGACACTTGGGAAAAGCTGTGTCGACACTTGGAGTCAATTGTGTCGACACATAAAAAGTTCAGTCGACACACAGAAAGTTCAGTCGACATCAACTATGTCGACACACAGGACTTGTGTCGACACACAGAAAGTTCAGTCGACATCAACTGTGTCGACACACAGGACTTGTGTCGACATACATAAAGTTCAGTCGACATCAACTGTGTCGACACACACACCATAATTTCTTTTAAGTTAATTGTGTTAAGACAAGAAGTGACTGTGTCGACACACATGACTTGTGTCGACACATTGTTATAGAAGCTATGTCAAGAAGCAGTGTCGACACCATGAGAGCTGTGTCGACATCACCAAGGATTGTGTCGACACTTAGTCTACTTGTGTCGACACATGTGAAGTTCAGACTCGACATTTTGCTGACAAAGACAAAGTTTCAAGAAGTGACTGGAAGACTTGACAGCTGCCATAACCAACAGGTCTACTGCAACTGTCAGATCTGTCAGAAGTTGGTTAGCAACCGGATCAGCCGGTAACCTTGGATGAAGTCTATATAAAGACAGATTCTATCAACAAAGATATATAGGAGAAGTAAGAACGAAAAAACGAAGTACACGAAATCACAATTACAACAAAAGATCCAACATATACAAGGAAATCCAGTTAGTGATTTCAAGTGGATCTAAGTGAAGAATTTCAACATATCTTCAGAAGAATTTGTAGAGAAAGAGAGCTCCAACAATTCAAGTGAAGAAAGAGATTATCAACAACTAGTCTCTTAAGAGCAGATCCTGAACTAATCTGCAAAGAAGAATTCAGATTGATTTCTGGATTTTAAGAGGGAAGCTGATTGAAGATCATCTTCAAGAAATTGAACCTTATTGTGTTCCGATTCAAGAAACTTTGAAGAAAGCCAAAGACAGGTAGATTTCTGTGAAATCAGATTCTTCAAGAACTGATCAAGAAATCTTTCTACCCATTCTCTCTCAACTTGGGTGAAAGATACAAATTGTTTTTATCATTTTTCTGTAAGATCATTATTGATCTGAGTTGTAAGCCTAAGTTATAAAGGCTGAGGTAGGGCTGGGTGCCTGAGGTAGGAGATTTACATCTCTGAGTTGTAGGCCTTGGGAAGGCTGAGGTAGGGCTGGGTTCCTGAGGTAGGAGATTTACATCTCTGAGTTGTAGGCCTTGGGAAGGATGAGGTAGGGCTGTGTGCCTGAGGTAGGAGATCTGATTCTCTGAGTTGTAGGCCTAGGTGAAGGCTGAGGTAGGGCTTAATTGCCTGAGTTGAAGGAGTGCGGACTCACTCTGAGTTGTAGGAACCTTGACTGGGTTCTGAGCTGTAAGATCTGTAGATCTGAGAAGGAAGGAAGAAGTTAGGCCGAATCTAGCACACTGCTAGATAGGCGAAGGGGGAAAGTGGATGTACCCATCATTTGGGGAACCACTATAAAACTGTGTGCCATCTGTGATTGTGTGTGATTGTGTGATTTCTGTGATGTGGTAGCAGTAGATCTGTTTGATTCTATATGATTAACTGAATTAATATTCTGCCTTAGAGTAAAAAGGAATTGTACCTATTCACCCCCCTCTAGGTGTTTAGGTTATCTTGAAACCAATTCTTTCAGATTATATACGCCCTTGCCTATCCCTTCCACACCATGGGAAGACGTGAGTATGGATTTTGTTCTAGGCCTACCCACCACTTTACGCGTCACGATTCTATTTTTATGGTGGTGGATAGATTTTCTAAAATGACGTATTTCATTCCAAGTAGTCGAACCAATGACACGTCTCACGTGGCGAAGTTGTATTTTAAGGACATCGTTAGTCACCGTGGAGTGCCGAAGACAATAGTCTCGGATAGGGATGTCAAGTTTATGAGTTATTTTTGGAAAACACTTTGGATTTTAATGGGTACCAAATTATTATTTTTCGCCGCCTACCATCCACAAACTGATGGGCAGACAGAAGTGGTTAATCGGAGCTTGGGGAATCTTCTTAGATGTCTTGTGAGCGATCACAAGGGATCTTGGGGCCTACTTCTTCCCCATGCCCAATTGGCCTACAATAATTCCAAAAATAGGTCCACGGGTTTGTCTCCCAACGAAATTGTCCACGGGTACAAGGCCCCTGTGCCCCTTGACTTGGTTCCATTGCCTCCAAAGTACAAAGCAAGTCAATTCGCACAATCCTTCGCCCAACACATTCATGACCTACACGCACGTATACGGGCTACCTTGGCTACTCAATACGAGTCTTATCAAGCGCACGCTAATCAACATAGGATAGTGTCAAACTTTAATGTTGGCGATCTGGTTTTAGTACGGTTAGTTCCCGAGCGACTGCCCACGGGCACCGTTAAAAAGTTAGCACCAAAGCGCGCCGACCCTTTTCGGATTATTAAGAAGCTAGGTGACAATGCTTTCGTTTTGGATTTGCCTGCTGATTGGGGAATCTCCCCCATTTTTAATGTCTCGGATTTAACGTTGTTTGTTTCGCCTCCACAAGAGTTGAATTATTTGCCGTCTTCTCCTTCCAATAAAATTTCTAATGGGTTGGGGAGTGGTAGTTTGGATGATCTCTCTCTTACGGTCCCCACAGGTATATCATCAGATGGTGAGTTGCATTCCTTTATTCCTACTGCTAACATGTTCCCCAGGTTTCCCAAGACATTTCTTTCCCCAGAAAGGATACTTGCGGCTGAGGCACTTGCTACTACCGATGGTGATACCTATCGCTTCCTCATCCGTTGGCGTGACCGCTCCCCTTCGGACGACTCATGGGTACTCGAGACGGAGCTTAGACGCTTGGATGCCGCTCTTCTCCACCGCTACTTCTTGGACCACGCATCAGAGATATGTGATTTTGAGCGGGGGAGGATTGATGCCGCGGCCTTGCCACCACTACTTGATGATGATCCGATTGCCGAGGCGTTACAACATAAAGACTTTCGGAGCCATGATGATGCTAACGGAAGACATGATGATGGTAACAGAAGAAAGCGTTATAACCTCCGCCCGCGGCGTGCTAAGCCCACTTGAAGGCTTATTTTAATTTATGCACTTACATTATTTTATTTTTGTGAATATAAAATAATTCCATGTTTGGGTAATAATTTTATATTCATGAGAGGACCTTTTATTTTGTTATTTCCTGCATTTAAACATTTTGGTGTGTATTTAGCCTTCCGGATGGATGAGATTTCATCTCCATATTGGATGGCTAGATGTGTGTTGTAACTCCTATTTAAGGAGAACCTTTGATGAGAATATTAGAGAAGATTTGCTAACCCTAAACAAATTTCTCATTGTGAGAAATTCGGCCAAGGAGAGACTCCAAGCTGCCGGCCAAGGTGTGAAGCCGCCGCCCCCTTTACTCCTTCCTCCCCTCTTCGGTGCGACGCCGCTATGGCTTCCTTCGGTGCGACTCCAAGGAAGAAGGTTGCAGCCCCATTCGGTGTGACGCCAGTGGATCCGTGGAGAGAGTGATTCTCCCACCTCATCAAGTGTGTTCATGAAAACTGGGTTGGGTAATTTCTCCCCTCTCATCTTTGTGTTTTCTTGCTAGTATTGTGGAGGTTGAACAACCGTTGTTTCCGTGATTTTTAAATTCAATCGCTCGCCATTTCTAATTTGATTTCATCATTTTCAAACTTCTTTAAATCCAGATCGGGTAGATCCAATTTGCTTGAGTGAATCTTGGCCTATAGCCTTGATTTTGCTCTCAAAAAGGATTGGCAACTTTGCGTTAATTTGGGGAATCATCAGACTCTTTTTCTTGATCGTTGTTTTTAGTCGATCACTCCTCCTTGTTGTTTTATGTGCTACGTTTGATCCGAACCGTAACGAGTCGCTAGATGCTTGTGTAGGAGTGGTAGATCTAAGGCGTGTTGGGATTGGTTGGGTTACTTGTGTCCGTGACACTCTCCGAATGACCCCTACATCATGTTCTATGAGCAGAGATCGACGATCTCAATACCATTCGTCGAACTCAGGTCGACGAAATTACTTCAATTCGTTGAACTTAAAATTTCAGAACAGAAATTTTAACTTATTTCAAAATCAAAATCAACATTTTATAAATTCTTTTACTGAGTGGATAATCCCTCCTAGGAAATATTATCCACTTGGATACAAGGATCAACCTAAATGCTCTTTCATTTCAAATTATTATTGTGAAAGAAAAATAGGACCCAAGATAATTTGGGTCCAGAACTCCTATGAAAGAATTGGTTCCAAGATGTCCTAAACACCTAGAGGGGGGGGGGGGGCAATAGGTTCAATTCTTTTTACTTAGGAAGATCAATTATTTGACTGTTAAAATAACTTTTCAGAACAACATTAAAACTAACACAGCACATAAAAATTACAAACACAGCCAATCACAAATTGTACACAGATTTATAGTGGTTCCCCAAGTGATGGGTACATCCACTTTCCCCCTTCGCCTATCTAGCAGTGTACTAGATTCGACCTAACTTCCTTCTTTCTTATCAGATCCTCAGATCTTACAACTCAGAACCCTGAAATGGTTCCTACAACTCAGACTTCGGCAAGTCCTACAACTCAGAGTGAATCCACACTCCTACAACTCAGGCTCACAAGCCCTACCTCAGCCTCTTCCACAGGCCTACAACTCAGAGAAATGTTTCCCTTACCTCAGGCACTCAGCCCTACCTCAGCCTTTATAATCTAGGCTTACAACTCAGAGAGATGACTCTCCTACACTCAGATCTATACAGATCCTACAGAAAATTAATGATGAAAAGAATTGAAACCTTCAACCAGGTTTTGAGAGAATGGGTTGAAGGCTTCTTGATCAGTTCTTGATAGAACTGACTACTTAAGAATCAACCTGTCTTAGCTTCTTCAGAGCTTCTTGAATCTGAACAAAGTAGGGTTGATCTTCTTGAAGTTGGAGATGATCTTCAATCAGCTTCGTTCTTCTATTTAGAAATTAATCTGAATTCTTCTTGCAGACTATTCAGGATCTGCCCTCTCTGGATGACTTGTCATTTTCTGGATGAAGACTTCTCTAGATCCTTCCTTTAATGTTCTCCACTTCTCTTCTCTGTTCTCTTCTTTCTCTTATCTCTAGTATTCTATCTCTCAATTATTGATAGAGCATGTCTTTATATAGGCTTTATCCGTGGTTACCGGCTGTTCCGGTTCCTAACGGTCTTCTGACACCTCTGACAGATATAACAACATAGTCAGTTATGACAGCTGTCAAGTCTCCAGTTGTGATCCTTGATCCTTCTTTGAACTTTAACTCAGCAGCAAAAGTGTCGAGTCTATACTTCAGATGTGTCGAGACAATACTTCAAATGTGTCGACACATATAGTTCATGCGTCGACACAACTCTGGATGATGTCGACACAACACTTCTTTAACTCTTTGACACAGCTTTAATGAAATGTGTCGACACAAGTCCTGTGTGTCGACACAATAGCTCCTGGTCTTGACAAAGTTGGTGTCGACAGAATTCTGGTATGTGTCGACACAAGTCCTGTGTGTCGACACAGTTGTTGTCAACAGAATTCTGGAATGTATTTGATAGATTTTCTGTGTGTCGACACAAGTTCTAGGTGTTGACACAATCTGGCTTCTGGTGTCGACACAGTTTGTCGACAGATTTTCTGTGTGTTGACACAAGTTCTGGGTGTCAACACAAACTAGCTTCTGGTGTCGACACAGCCTTTCCCATGAGTCGACACTTGTACTTAGAAACTTTTTTCCATTTCTTTCACCTGCACATGGAAACTCAACACAACATCAAATACACCTTGATGAATATCATTGAGTTAGGTGAGGCTTCTCTAAATATGGTACACATTTTCCAATGTACCCAACAATCTCCCCATATTTGGAGAAGGCATAACCTTTAGTCAATGATATACATCACTTTATAATAAACCACATAATGTGATGTATAAAAGCATTATGTGATAGGGTTACATATAAACAAAACCAGCCAAGCAAATCAGGCATTATTGGATAAAATATGATGAACATGAATCCAGGTTTTGTTAAATTGTAAAATCAGGCATAAAGTCAGCCTGCACTCTAAACAGTTTTGTTAAATTGCAAAATCAGGCATAAAGTCAGCCTGCACTCTAAACAGTTTGCATTTTAAACACTCTCTCCCCCTTTGGCATGGGAAGAGCCTGCATTTAGCAGGATCATAGCCTGCAGTTACCATGCACTCTAAACATTGACTAACATTCTCTCCCCCTTTATGACTTCTCTTTCAATAGGGACACTGAGGTTCCCCCTACATATGTCTAAAGGGTTTCTCTTTGTTCAGCCAGCTTTACTTGTAGTTGTACAAGGAGTGAAATAGACTACAAGGCTACTGTATAACCTGTGCAGTTTGTCTAGAGGACCATCAGTTTCCTTTACTTAGCTTGGGAAGCTTCTCCATAACTCATCTGAAGCAGATGAGCTGGCTATGGACACTTTAGCTTTTGGAGAAGATGCCATAAATGGTTTCTCCCCCTTAGTCCTTGACAGCTGCCCCTTAGTTCTTACTCATAATAAATCAGGTAATAAAGCCTTTTGTTGGCTCTTGTGCATAAACTCCCCCTGAGGATAATACCTCATGTTAAGTTGAAACTGGAAAGAGCACATTGCCTCCCCCTTGATGTGGCACATCCTGAACTTGATCCAGTTGGATGTTAAGTGCAAGAAGCTTCTCCCTCTCCACTTGACACTTAGGCACTATTTCTTGAGCAGGAGATTAGTTAACCTTTCTGCTCCAACTGTGCATTGAAGATCCAATCTTGGTTGTGGAATTCATTTCACACCATTGGAGTACTTCTCTTGTCATGGAAGATGATATTTCATCTTTAAATTGAACTCTGGCTTGAAATAAACCTTTTTTGTTGACACAGTTGGGATTGTGTCGACATAGACTACTAAAGTCTCGACAGAGTATAACTAGCTATGTGTCGACACCAAATTCTGAGTGTCGACACAACCTTCTAGCTGTGTCAACAGAATTTGTCTGATGTGTCGACACCATCTACTATGTGTCGACACCTAAGTCTTTATGTGTCAACACAAATTTACTTAGTCAAATTTGTCATACATATTCTAAGTTCAGCATGCCTAATTCAATTTTAAAATAATTGAATTTAGTTTCATCCAGTGGTTTGGTGAACATGTCAGCAATTTGAAAATTAGTATTGACAAATTCTAAACTTATATCTTCCTTTTCAACATGATCTCTAAGGAAATGATATCTTATTTCTATATGCTTAGTTCTGCTATGCGAAATATGATTTCTAGTAATAGAAATGACACTAGTAGAATCACAAAATAATGGAGTTCTACTTACCTGGATGCCATAATCTTCAAGCTGGTGTTGTATCCATAATAGTTGAGCACAGCAGCTGCCTGCAGCAACATATTCAAACTCAGCAGTGGATATAGCCACACTTGTTTGCTTTTTACTGCTCCATGACACCAATCTTCCACCTAAGAACTGACATGTGCCAGATGTACTTTTCCTATCTTCTTTGCATCCTGCAAAGTCTGCATCTGAATACCCAGTTAGTAGAAAATCTCTATTCTTAGGGTACCAAAGGCCAAGATTTGGTGTCCCCTTAAGATATCTAAAAATTCTCTTGACAGCAGTATAATGAGATTCTTTAGGGCAGACTTGATACCTAGCACAGATACATGTAGCATACATAATGTCTGGCCTACTAGTAGTCAAGTATAAAAGAGAGCCAATTATCCCTCTATACAAAGACTCATCTACAGGTTTTCCTGCATCATCTTTGCCTATAGGCATACTTGATCCCATTGGAGTTCTCATGGTGGAGGCTGACTCCATATCATATTTCTTAATCAACTCCTTGGTGAACTTAGACTGGGATATGGACAAGCCATCATCAGTCTGTCTAACTTGGAGTCCCAAGAAGAATTTCAGCTCACCCATGCTGCTCATCTCAAACTTTCCTTGCATAAATTTGGCAAACTTCCGACAAAGGTTGTTCTCAATTGATCCAAAGATAATGTCATCAACATATATCTGGACTAGGATCATCTTGCCTTTTGTTTCTCTTAAGAATAGAGTTTTGTCAATTTACCCACTTGAGAATTTATTCTCAATGAGGAATGTAGACAGGGTCTCATACCAAGCCATAGGGGCTTGTTTCAAACCATATAGTGCTTTCTTAAGCCTATACCCATAATTAGGATAAAGAGGATCTACAAAACCTGAGGGTTATTCAACATAGACTTCCTCTTTTAAGTCACCATTCAGAAATGCTGACTTGACATCCATCTGGAATACTTTGAACCCTTGATAAGCTACAAAGGCTAGGAACAATCTTATTGCTTCCAACCTTGCCACTGGGGCAAATGTCTGATCAAAGTCTATTCCCTCTTCCTGCCTGTAGCCTTTTGCTACCAGTCTTGCTTTATTCTTGATAATGATGCCATTCTCATCTAGCTTGCTCCTGTAAATACACTTTGTTCCTATGACATTATGATTCTGTGGTTTAGGAACCAGCTTCCATACTTTACATCTTCTGAATTGATTCAGCTCCTCCTGCATTGCATCAATCTAGTTTGGGTCTTGTATGGCTTCTTCAAATTTCTTAGGCTCCATTTGGGACAGGAAACTTGAGCAAAGAACTGTGTTCATGTTCTTGCTTCTGGTTTGAACACCTTGATTAGGATCACCAATAATTTGGTGTGCTGGATGATCCTTTAGATGTCTTATTGTTGGTGGCAGTCTATCTACAATTTGATTATCTTCAATCTCCCCACCAAGCTGTACTCCATTATCTTCATCATCATCTTGTGGGTCTTGTACTCCCCCTGGACAGCAACCATCATTTTTCTCATCCTGCCTTATAGTTTGGTTTTCATTAATGGTTAGCATGTCCATCTTTTCTTTTAAGCCTGTAGAGCTACAAGAATTGCTAGACAACTCACAGTTAATTAGCTTAGATTCATCAAATACTACATGAACAGATTCTTCTACAACTTGAGTAGTCAAGTTATAGACCCTGTAAGCTCTACTGTTGTTGCTGTACCCAACAAATATCCCTTCCTGGGATTTGGCAGCAAACTTAGTTAAATAAGACCTGTCATTGTTAAATACATAACACCTGCTACCAAAGATCCTAAAGTAGGATATGTTTGGTTTTCTGCCTTTCATAATCTCATAGGGTGTCTTTTTGTGGCTCTTAATGATGGATACTCTATTGAGAACATGACATGCAGTGTTTAATGCCTCAGCCCAAAAATATTCTGGGAGAGAAGTGTCACTAAGTAGTGTTCTACCTACCTTAATAAGAGTCCTATTCATTCTTTCAGCAATTCCATTTTGCCGAGGAGTTCTAGGTGAGGAGAATTCTTGATGAATCCCCAGTTCTTCACAAAACCTTGTCATGTATTCAGACTGAAATTCAGTTCCATGGTCACTTCTGATTTTGACCACTGAACTGTTAAGTTCATTCTGAATTTGCTTAACAAAATTATAGAAGACAGTTGGGGTTTCAGATTTCTGCCTTAGGAAGAAAACCCATGTAAATCTAGAATAGTCATCCACAACCACAAATGTATAGAATTTTCTACCTAGACTATGAACTGGCATAGGATCAAATAAATCCACATGCAAGAGGTACAAACACCTCACTGAGTCTTTGGTATCAAGACTATGAAAGGAGGATTTAGTCTGCTTGCCTTTTTGACAAGCTGAACATATACCCTCTTTTATGCACTTAAACTGAGGACCATTCCTCACTAAATCCATGCTATAGAGTTGACCTATAGTCTTATAGTTAAGATGAGCTAGCCTCACGTGCCATTGGACACAATGAGATGCTTTCTCATCTGCAACTAAACATACTGGAGAGTTCATATTCTCACAATCAAGGTTTAAGCAATAGACATTTCCTTTTCTATAACCAGACAAGATGACCTTCTGATCACTTGTCCTTTTAATCTGACACCCATTCTTAATAAATGAAGTGTCATACCCAAGATCACTCAGTTGGCTTATGCTTATTAAATTGTGTTTCAAACCTTTTACATAAGCCACTTGAGTGATTGTGATAGAACTAGTGGAAATGTTACCAAACCCTTTAATGACCCCTTTTTCAGATCTACCAAAGATCACTTTGGGTCCATTCTCTAAGGGAGAGTAGTCCTTTAACATCCTTCTCGTTCCATTCATGTGCCTGGAACATCCACTATCCAAGTACAATATGTCACAACCCGCATTTTCACCACAACGACGAAATATCAGAGTAAGGGAAAATGCGCGTTATGATGCCACGTCAGCAGGGGATGACTGCAGACACTCAGGCAACATTCAGACTCAATACTAAAAATATGATTTAAATGTTTTATTGAAGAAGTTTATTTAAGTTAGACAATTGGCCGTATCCCTTGACTTAGTGGCTCACGAGTCCACCAGAAGGAAAGTAATTAAACGCAGCGGAAAATACTATAGTAAACAGGTTAGACATCCTACATGAGTCTAGCATCCAAAAAAAAACTCAAGGCATGCATTACCCTAAATTTATAGTAATAATATCAAAGTAGTTTGTACGGTATTAAAATATAGTGATTTGAAGTTTTAAAACATGATGTGCATGATATAGTGATATTAGTTGATTTTATAGTTGAAAATACCTATAGGCATCCTAGCATAAATCTTTCCCAGAGAGAAAGAACTACTAACACAAAAGTAGACACTAGCAACTAGCCAAATATACAAGAATGACAATAAACAATCAGTGGGCGTCAAACACATGACACGAACCCAATAAAAGTTCTGAAGTCTGAAGCATACTACAAAAGAACAAAAGCTACCTCGCAACCACGAGTTACCCTTAGCAAACCCAGCAACAAAACTACTCAGCCGCACCACCGGCTACAGCCCTGAAACTGAGGCATTCAAGAGAAGAACACCTCAGCAAGCAAAAAAACAAGTGACAAAAGAATAGGTAAGAAAGTGAGTAAGCCAAACAAAGGAGGGTGTACCAAACCCAACCAAAGGAGGAAGAATGCAAAAGAAAACATCAACAATTAGCCAAATCGAATATATAGAGGAAGGTTAGCCATTATAATAACCTCTAAATTTTAAAAAGAATGCACCAAGTGTGAAGGTGAACAAGTCTGGGCATAACCAGCAAAATTTAGCAAAACTGTGGAATAAACCATAAGAAAACAACTGATCACAATACGGCTCGGAAGAGGGTGGATCATCAACATGTGGTATGACTGCGTTGCAGGCCGGAGAGGACGACGACCTCAAGTGCCCTAAGCCCAACTCCGGATCCTCAACCGTCTCACAGTCGGTACTGTGGTCCACAAACATGGCCAAACCGGGCCAACCAGAAACCAACAGTCCATGAAAGGAGAAATTAAGCATACCCCCACTGTGATGATCCACATAAAGAAGGGGCGTCCCGGTTGGGTGGTATGCTAACCACAACCAACACTCATACCCCCTATATAACCATCTCAAAAATTGGCACAACACCTTAGTATTACAACACTAAATTAAAGACCACGACTTACAATCGACCTATACTAAGCCCAATGCATCCTACGCTCAACGGTGTCGAAAATTTACCCTAAACGTAAGCCTAAAAAAATTTTAAACATCTTATACTCTAAAGGAACCAGGAACATTTATATAAGATGAAAGTGTTACGATAAGAACTTAAGGAAAAGGAGAGGAAATGAGCCACTTGCCGTGGCTTTATCAAAGAAAGCCTCCAAATCACACCTCGTCGCAGATCGGGACTAAGGGAGACGAGAGAAGCTGAAATCTGGACAAGAGTGGATGAAATAGAAGTTAGGGCCAAAAAACCCTAACGAGAAATCTCAAGAAATGGGGAAAAAATTACCACGGTGACGTAGATCTCACCGAGAGCTTTTCAAATCTATGCTCGAATGAAGATTTCAAGCACCGGAACTCCGTCAGCGGCGACCGGAAGGTTCACGAAATCTCACGCTCCGCCATCGCCGTCCTCACGTTTCTTCTGTTCGGGTTCGGTTCAGTTAAGAAGAAGAAGAAGAAGTCCTAAAGCCTACTCTAGTGCCAGCATGAACCACTCGAGTAGCAGCATACCTACTCGAGTTCCAGCATGCCTTACTCAATTAGTAGCATAATATACTCGAGTATGAGCTCATTACTCGAGTTCCCCCATGTATTACTCGTAATAGCATGATATACTCTAGTAGCAGCTCATCACTCGAGTTGCAGTAGGAAAACGACAAATAGGGGTACAAAACGGCTTCAAATCAAAACGTAGTCAACATAAAAGTTGTAGATCTCGTCGAGACGAACAAAGTTAATGTTAACCAGTTTTTGATACAATGCAGTTTTGACCCTCAAAACGGCGCCCGAATGCAGACAGTAACGGCCTACTCTAGTGGCAGCATGAACCACTCGAGTTCCAACATATCTACTCGAGTAACAACATACCTACTCGAGTTCCAGCATGCCTTACTTGTGTGGTAGCATAATATACTCGAGTTGGAGCTCATTACTCGAGTTCCCACATGTATTACTCGAGTAATAGCATGATATACTCGAGTAGCAGCTCATCACTCGAGTTCCAACAGAACAACGATAAATAGAGGTTCAACACGACTTCAAATCGAAAGGTGGTCAACATGAAAGTTGTAGATCTCATCGAGTCGAACAAATTTCATGTTAACCATTTTTTGATACGACGCCAGTTTGACCCTCAAAACTCACCCGAACGGAGACAGTAACGACCTACTCGAGTGGCAGCATGAACCAATCGAGTTCCAACATATCTACTCGAGTAGCAGTATACCTACTCGAGTTCCAGCATGCCTTACTCGAGTAGTAGCATAATATACTCGAGTAGGAGCTCATTACTTGAGTTCCCACATGTATTACTCGAGTAATAGCATGATATACTCGAGTAGCAGCTCATCACTCGAGTTCCCACATGTAGATCTCGTCGAGACGAACAAATTTCATGTTAACCATGTTTTGATACAACGCCGTTTTGACCCTCAAAATGGCGCCCGAATGCAGACAGTAACAACCTGTAACACCCCCTATCCGTCACATAGCATAAAGCAGTAGGTCCGGCCGGGGCCCGACGCCGTATGCCACAGACAGACCGGGTGGTTACTTATGGAAAACATCCAACCAATCTCAACGTCCTACACAGAGCATTCTAGCGGAAGCAGTTTATAAAAGTTGTAAACAAGAACCCAGCATCAAAGCACGAATGTCCACTAGTACAAATTAGGAATGTTATACAAAAATACCCAAAACCGGCCTTAAGGCCTTACAAAATGTTTCACTTGAATATTACATGTTTTACAAACCACGGCACGCAGGCCGGTCATACATGAATAAAACAGTAAACACTTCTACTTGGGCCTTCGAGGGCCAGCTTCGCAAAAAGGGCTTTAGCCCGCTATTGAACGCTTGGTCCACCTGCACCTGCAAGCAACAAACCACCGCACGGTGGCAAAACAAGGCAACGGTCAGCAATGCTGACCAAATTATAACGATCCCACCCCCAACTCGGGGCGGCGATGCTCCTTCCCTGCATTTCATTAGCATTAGCGAGCAATGTATATCAATAGCCATTTCATCACAGACGTTGGCTCGCACGGCCACATGCCCCGTGCACTCAGGGCACATTCTCGGTGAACCGGTCGATGTTACGTCAATTAAAGCCATTAACATTCCGGACTCACCACCGCCACTTAGACGGCCAAACCTATGAGCAATTTGTCTTCCTGGCCTGGGTCCCGTCAATTTAAGCCATTGACCGCCGAAGACTCACATCTATGCCAACGGCAAGTGCCACATAACCTTAGGTCTCTTTAACCGAACGACATAGAGCGGGTACGGTTCCATCTAACCCGTGCTCACATCGCAACGACAATTTAAGCCATTTGCGCGGGTCAAACTTTCACCGAGTCCCATTCTATCGCAAGTCATATAACCCCGTTATGTTCAAGTTGGCTCTCAGGCCACCAAGTTGGCAAGATCTCGTATCCGCCCAGTTTTCCGGGTGCACCTTTGGGTTAGTCCCCAAGGCTCCCTGCTGCAATCTACCGCGTAGAAAACCCGAAAAACAACCAATAGCACGGAGTCTTCTCCGGCCTTATGCAATGCAACATCACCGATCCAGACCAACATGTCCGGGTAGGCTTCACACATCATGCCTATGTCCGTTCTCGCTTACGGACTCTAAACAACGGGGACTACACATATCTACCCGAAGGAACGCCTCCAACTCTCCGCAAACTCGCGAGAGCGGGCTTCCTATGCAAAGAAAGAGGGCTATTCATGCTCAAGATGAGAATCGTTACCCTTGAGTTCCTCTTTGGCGCCATTGAAAAGTAATCGGATGGAAATCACCGCACTAGCGTTGCCTCCGTGGATCCGGAGTCGGCTTGCGATTCGGAGCTCCGAAGCTCCTCCAATGGCGGATCTAGCTCCTTCTTCTTCCCTTAGCTCTCCTCTCTCTCCAAGGATTTAGAAAGAGAACAAGTGAAGAAAAGTAAGGGTTTTCTAAGTCAAAACCCGGGTATATCCCTTCAGGAACAACCCCCAGCCGTTGGATCTTCAGTCAAAGAAATGAACGGCTTCGATTGGGGACTGAAATGCCCAATCTGGGCCGAACACGGCCTGACACACGCCCGTGTCCAGGGCCGTGTGCCGCATTCGCCATCAAAATCGAATCTCCTGGAACCTCACACGGGTATCGAACACGCCTGTGTTCGAGCTGACACGCCCGTGTTCCACCTCACACGGCCGTGTCGCCGGCCGTGTACCCCATGATTTTTCCCCATTTTCAACCCGAGCACTGCACGGGTTCTAGGACACGCCCGTGTCCTTGCCCGTGTCGCCTTGACACGCCTGGACCCCAGGCCGTGTACACGGGACATTTCGTCGAGGGAAGATCGACGACTTGATGACACGGCCTTGGACACGCCCGTGTCCTAGGCCGTGTGCCTTGTCTCGACGATCGTCGAGTGAATCTCGACGACTCCCCGGGACGATCGTCGACACGGGTCGACACGCCCTGCGACACGCCCGTGTCGCAGGCCGTGTGCCCATTCTCGACGAATCGTCGAGTATATCTCGACGACTCACGGCTAAGTATCGACACGGGTCGACACGCCCTGCGACACGCCCGTGTCGCAGGCCGTGTGCCCATTCTCGACGAATCGTCGCGACAATCTCGACGACTTCGCGGCTAAGTGTCGACACGGCTCGACACGCCCTGGGACACGCCCGTGTCCCAGGCCGTGTGCCTGCTGCCAGAACTCAAACTGACCAAAAACGTCCCCCCCTTTTGCTCCCTTGAGTTTCGGGGCGTTACACAACCTACTCGAGTGGCAGCATGAACCACTCGAGTTCCAACATATCTACTTGAGTAGCACATACATACTCGAGTTCCAGCATGCCTTACTCGAGTAGTAGCATAATATACTCGAGTAGGAGCTCATTACTCGAGTTCCCACATGTATTACTCGAGTAATAGCATGATATACTCGAGTAGTAGCTCATCACTCGAGTTCCAGCAGAAAATCAACAAATACAAAACGGCTTCAAATCGAAAAGTAGTCGACATGAAAGTTGTATATCTCGTCGAGACGAACAAATTTCATGTTAACAATGTTTTGATATGACGCCGTTTTGACCCTCAAAATGGCATTCGAGCAAAATATAAAACGGGTTATTCGAGTAGAACCATAACTACTCGAGAAGACTCAAAACGGAAGCCCTCCAAATCGGTCCTGCGCTGATTGGCATACTTTTCGTAGCGCTCCTGGGCTACCCGAAGCTTCTCTCGGATGAGCCTAACTGAAATTTCCATCTCTTTAAGGGCTTTTGGACCTAGCAACGGTCTCTCACCAACCTCTGCCCAAAATAAAGGAGTCCTGCAACGTCTCCCATATAAAGCTTCAAATGGAGCCATTTGCAAGCTCTCCTGGTAGCTATTATTGTAGGCAAACTCTATTAGCCTCAGACGCTCATCCCACGCTCCACCGTGGTCCAAAATGTAACATCTAATCATGTCCTCCATGATCTGATTTACTCTTTCCGTTTGTCCATTCGTCTGCGAATGGTAGGCGGTGGAATACCTCAAGTCGGTACCCAACCCCTCTTGCAAGCTCTTCTAGAAATGAGACGTAAACCTAGAGTCTCGATCAGATACAATACTGACAGGTACTCCATACAACCTGATGACCTCGTCCAAATACAATTCAGCTATTTTATTCATGGAGTAGTCAATCTTGAACGGCACGAAGTGAGCACTCTTCGTCAGTCTATCCACGATCACCCAAACTGAGTCATGCCCTATGGGAGATCTCGACAATCCAGTAATAAAGTCCATCGAGATACTCTCCCATTTCCAACTCGGGATCTCCAAAGGTGTTAACTTGCCTCCAGGCCTTCCATGATCGGCCTTAAATTGCTTACATGTGAAACATTCAAATACAAACCTTGCTATATCACCCTTCATACCCATCCACCAAGCAATCTATTTCAGATCCTGGTACATCTTGGTCGAACCGGGGTGGTAGGCCACATTAGAACCATGTGCCTCCTTGCATAACTGATACCTAATATCCTTAACAGTGGGAATGCAAAGCCTACCATGGTATCTCAGGGTTCCCATATCATCAATAGAAAACTCTGGCAACTCACCCTTCACAGCTCTACTATAAAGATGCAACAGATCTGTGTCCTCCTTTTGATGCAATCTAGTAAGCATAATCCATGAAGGCTCTAACACTTCTAATTCACTAGTCGAGCTGCCACTTCCCACTGAAATTCCCATCAGTAGAAATTCTTCTACCAGTGAATCCACCGAAAGGTTAAACATTTTAGCTGTCTTCCTGCTCAGGGCATCGACTACCACGTTAGCCTTGCCCGGGTGGTAATGGATCTCAACATCATAGTCTGCCACATACTCCAGCCATCTATGCTGGCGCAAATTCAGTTCCTTCTATGTGAAGACGTATTTCAAACTTTTATGATCAGTATAAATCTTACATATAGCGCCATACAACAGATGTCTCCACAACTTGAGGGCATAAATCACTGTTGCAAATTCCAGGTCATGCGTAGGGTAATTTTATTCATGAACCTTTAGCTGCCTAGACCCATACGCAATAACCTTGCCCTCCTGCATCAACACGCATCCGAGCCCAACATGTGATGCATCCACATACACGACATACTCAAGTCCTTCAGTAGGCAGGGTCAAAACTGTTGCAGTGCATAATCTCCTCTTCAGCTCCTGTAACGCCTCTTCACACTTATCACTCCAAATAAAGGCTACATGCTTCTGCGTTAACTTTGTTAAGGGAACAGATAATGTAAAGAATCCCTCCACAAACCTTCTATAGTAGCCCGCCAGCCCTAGAAAACTTCTTATTTCCTTGGGAGTGGTAGGCCTACTCCAATCCATCACTGCAGCTATCTTCTACAGATCAACCTTTATCCCATCTTTATTCACCACATGGCCCAAGAAGGAGACTTGAGGTAGCCAAAACTCGCACTTGCTCAACTTAGCATACAACTTATGCTCTCTCAAAGTTGACAAAACCAATCGCAAGTGCTGCGCATGCTCTTCAGCATTGCAGGAGTAGACTAGAACGCCATCTATGAACACGATGACAAAATGATCCAGGAAGTCCTTGAATACTCTGTTCATCAAATCCATGAATTCGGCGGGTGCATTAGTGAATCCAAAAGACATTACCAAGAACTCGAAATGTCCATGCCGCGAACGAAAAGCAGTTCGTGGAATGTCTGCCTCACGAATCCTCAACTGATGGTAACCCAAATGCAGGTTAATCTTGGAAAATACAGAGCTACCACAAAACTGGTCAAACAGATCATCAATTCTCGGCAAGGGGTATCTGTTCTTGATGGTCACTTTATTCAATTCTCTGTAATCTATACACAGCCTCATTGATCCATCTTTCTTCTTTACAAATAGAATGGGAGCACACCACAGTGACGAAATTGGACTAATGAAACCGTTCTGCAACAGCTCATCTAACTGGGTACGTAGCTCTCCCAACTCACGCGGAGCTATACGGTACAGAGCCTTAGCGATAGGACGGGTACCCGGTTCTAAATCAATGACAAACTCAACATCTCTCTCAGGCGGAAGACCAGGAAGATTATCAGGAAACACGTCAGGAAACTTGCGCACAACAACAATGTCCTCCACAAGCGGCAAACTAACAACAATCTCCAACACTGAAACCAAATAGGCAAAGCATCCTGAATTCAAAAGCTTTCGAGCACTTACCGCGGAAATGATCGGAGAATCTTGGTGCGAATAACCATAAACGCTCCTGCGTTGACCGTCATCCATCTTGAAGTCCAAACGCCTGACCTTGTATTGGATTACTGCATCGTACTTCGATAGCCAATCCATGCCCAGGATTACATCAAAATCTTCCAGGTCTATAACTTTTAGATCCGCAACCATGAGAAAATCTCCCAACTGGACTGGACAACCCTGAATTCCCTTATCTGACACAATGAAATCACCTGAGGGGAACTTGACACAGAACGGGTCACCAACCGAATTGAGGGTCAAACGGTGACGCTCTACAAAAGATCTAGCCACGAATGAGTGGGTAGCACCGGAATCAAAAAGAACGTTAAACTTTCCTATAAAATTAAATATACGACTAAGGGAAAAGAACGTTGACATTTAGATCATACCTAGAAAAGTTACTTACCTTAAACTTTCCTATAAAATTAAATATACGACTAAGGGAAAAGAACGTTGACATTTAGATCATACCTAGAAAATAAAACAAGGTTAGGATCTAACCTGAAATAACTTGGGTCGACGTCTGAGCTTCATCCGCTGACACCACATTCAACTTGCCCTTCCCTTTGTCCAAGAGCTGCAGTGGCGGCAAGGCCTGAAGTGGCACTGGCTGCAACGGGGGTTGAGCTTGTGGGCAACGGGTCTTGACATGCCCCTTCTGCCCACATAGATAACAGGTCTTGTCATTCCAGCAATGGGCTGCATCATGCCCCGTCTTGTTGCAACTGGAACAAACTAATCTCTCTTTGGGGGCGCCCTGAATCGCATGCACCTGCTCTTGCTTCCGAGCTCCCAGTCTCTGGTAACAGCTCTCGAACGGGTGGCCTGCCCGACCACAAAAACTGCACACTTCCTTGCCTCTTTTCTTCCCAATAGTCCCGGATTCCGGTGATTCCTTACCTTCAACAGACTTCTTCTTATCCTTCATCATTTTCTGACCTCTGACCTTGGCATTGTCAATGGATTCCACCTTCATAGCAGCCTCTACCACTTCTGAATAAGTCCCGGATCCGTAGGCACTGGTAAGCTGCTGGATGTCATTCCGAAGACCACCCAGGAATATCTTGACTCAGTTGGATTCTAAAGATACCAAGTTAGGAGCAAAGCGGCTCAGCCTACTGAACTCCACCTCGTATTCACTGATAGTAAGCTGCCTCTGCTTTAAGTGAAGGAAGTCATTCATCAACCGGTCTCTTTCCACAGACGATAAGAACTTCTTCAAAATAACTCCTTGAAGGACTCCCACGAGCATCCATCCTTCAAGCTTTTTTTCTCCCTCAACCACCAACTCTTGGCCATGCCCTTGAGTTGATAAGTGGCAACCATCACTCTCTGGTCTGCAGAGATACCAGAGTAGGTGAACATCTCCTCGATGGAAATCATCCAGTCATCTAATGCCATAAAATCTGCCTTTCCATCATACGTAGGGGGTCCTAACCTTTGAAAGTGCTAAATGAAAGTAATCTTTGGTGGCAACACCGCCGGGGGCACCAGAGGAGCGGGGGGAACATGAAAAACTAGATCCACGACGGGCTCTTGCGCCCTCTGCGACTGACTCGCCACGACTGACAACAACGACTGAATCTGCGACTGCATCTCCAGTATCTGCCTTGACAGGGCCTCATTGCTCTGTCACAATCCCTATATCACTGCCTCACTCTGGGCACCAGAAGATTCTCCCTCCGACTAGGGAGTAGTTCTCGTCACCGGACGCTTAGGCGGCATTCTAAACAATCAATAAATGATCTATCAACACCTAGCGTAATATGCTAGACTTACAACCTAACTCAGACATAAAACCTTAGATACTTGCTCATGCTGCTAGCTTGCTCTGGGATTTAAAATAAATGATGACATGTCCTACTTAGGGGGAAATACCCTCATCCTTATGACTCTTGTGACTATTATATGAGCGCATGAATGATTACTTTTTTTTTAATTTCAAATCATGTGTGTACATATGTCATCCTGTAGATCTTTAACTTGGCACGTGTGCTTATACAATGATATGATATATATGCAGTGCTATGCATTCTAAAGAAAGGTCTTAATGCATGTATGAGCGGCGTACACATACAATGTTATGCATCCCATACTACATAATATTGTATGTAACGAAAAAGGTAAAACATGCTAATGGGCATCCATGTAATGGTGGTTATGCATCTCATACTACATAACCGTCACATGTCACCACCAATGGTGGATCCATATACAAACACATATTATGCATCCCATACTACATAATATGCCCCGTATACTTCTTCTTTTGTGCTATGAGTGTAGTGTTCATGCTTCCATCAAGATCTACTGATGACATACCAGTGTGTGTATGCAATGAATGACACGACGAGAGTTTTGCTTGAGGGCAAGTTGTTCGACCAACTTGCCAAACCAACTGCCCCTCTTGTAGATCCAACTGTCACAACCCGCATTTTCACCACAACGATGAAATATCAGAGTAAGGGAAAATGCGCGTCATGTTGCCACGTCAGCAGGGGATAACTGTAGACGCTCAGGCAACATTCCGACTCAATACTAAAAATATAATTTAAAATGTTTTATTGAATAAGTTTATTTAAGTTAGGAAATTGGCCGTATCCCTCGCCTTAGTGGTTCACGAGTCCACCAGAATTAAAGTAATTAAACACAGTGGAAAATACTATAGTAAACAAGTTAGACATCCTACATGAGTCTAGCATCCCAAAAAAACTCAAGGCATGCATTACCCTAAATTTATAGTAATAATGTCGAAGTAGTTTGTACGGTATTTAAATATAGTGATTTGGAGTTTTAAAACATGATGTGCATGATATAGTGATATTAGTTGGTTTTATAGTTGAAAATACCTATAGGCATCCTAGCATAAATCTTTCCCAGAGAGCAAGAACTACTAACACAAAAGTAGACACTAGCAACTAGCCAAATATCCAAGAATGACAATAAACAATCAGTGGGCGTCAAACACATGACACGAACCCACTAAAAGTTCTCAAGTCTGAAGCATACTACAAAAGAACAAAAGCTACCTCGCAACCTCGAGGCACCCTCAGCAAACCCAGCAACAAAACTACTCAGCCGCACCACCGGCTACAGCACTGAACCTGAGGCATTCAAGAGAAGAACACCTCAGCAAGAAAAAAAAACAAGTGACAAAAGAATAGGTAAGCAAGTGAGTAAGATAAACAAAGGAGGGTGTACCAAACCCAACCAAAGGAGGAAGAATGCAAAAGAAAACAACAACAATTAGCCAAATCGAATATATAGATGAAGGTTAGCCATTATAATAACCTCTAAATTTTAAAAAGAATGCACCAAGTGCGAAGGTGAACAAGTCTGGGCATAGCCAGCAAAATTTAGCAAAACTTTGGCATAAACCATAAGAAAACAACTGATCACAATACGGCTCGGAAGAGGGTGGATCATCAACACATGGTATGACTGCGTTGCAGGCCAGAGAGGGCGACGACATCAAGCGCCCTAAGCCCAACTCTAGATGCTCAACCGTCTCACATTCGGTACTGTGGTCCACAAACATAGCCAAACCGGGCCAACCAGAACCCAACAGTACATGGAAGGAGAAACTAAGCATACCCCCACTGTGATGATCCATAGAAAGAAGGGGCCTCCCGGTTGGGTGGTATGCTAACCATAACCAACACTCATACCCCCAACATAACAATCTCAAAAATTGGCACAACACCTAAGTATTACAACACTAAATCGAAGACCATGACTTACAATCGACCTATACTAAGCGCAACGCATCCTATGCTCAACGACGTCGAAAAATTTACCCTAAGCGTAAGCCAAAAAAAATTTAAACATCTTATACTCTAAAGGAACTAGGAACATTATTATAAGATGAAAGTCTTACCATAAGAACTTAAGGAAAAGGAGAGGAAAGGAGCCACTTGCCTTGGCTTTATCAAAGAAAGCCTCCAAATCACACCTCGTCGCAGATCGGGACTAAGGGAGATGAGAGAAGCCGAAATCTGGACAAGAGTGGATGAAATAGAAGTTAGGGCCAAAAAACCCTAATGATAAATCTCAAGAAATGGGAAAAAAATTACCACGGTGACGTAGATCTCACCGAGAGCTTTTCATATCTATGCTTGAATGAAGATTTCAAGCACCGGAACTCCGTCGGCGGTGACCAGAAGGTTCACGAAATCTCACGCTCCGCCATCGCCGTCCTCACGTTTCTTCAGTTCTGGTTTGGTTCAGTTAAGAAGAAGAAGTCCTAAAGGAAGAGTGGGGCCGGTTCTAATTCTAAGTATACATATATATATATATAGGTATTTATAAAAAGTTTTGTCTAAAAACGAACAAATTTCATGTTAACCATTTTTTGATACGATGCCGTTTTGACCCTCAAAACGGCGCCCGAACACAGATAGTAACAACCTACTCGAGTGGCAACATGAACCACTCGAGTTCCAACATATCTACTCGAGTGGCAGCACACCTACTCGGGTTCCAGCATGCCTTACTCGAGTAGTAGCGTAATATACTCGAGTAGGAGCTCATTACTAGAGTTCCCATATGTATTACTTGAGTAATAGCATGATATACTCGAGTAGCAGCCCATCACTTGAGTTCCATCAGACAAACGACAAATAGGGATTCAAAACGGCTTCAAATTGGAAAGTGATCAACATGAAAGTTGTATATCTCATCGAGACAAACAAATTTAATGTTAACCAGTTTTTGATACGACGCCGTTTTGGCCCTCAAAACAGCGCCCGAACGCAGACAATAACGGCCTACTCGAGTGTCAGCATGAACCACTCGAGTTCCAACATATCTACTCGGGTAGCAGCATACCTACTTGAGTTCCAGCATGCCGTACTCGAGTAGTAGCATAATATACTCGAGTAGGAGCTCATTACTCGAGTTCCCACATGTATTACTCGAGTAATAGCATGATATACTAGAGTAGCAGCTCATCACTCGAGTTCCAGTAGAAAAATGACAAATAGGGGTTCAAAACGACTTCAATTCGAAAGGTGGTCAACATGAAAGTTGTAGATCTCGTCGAGTCGAACAAATTTTATGTTAACCAGGTTTTGATACGATACAAAAGAAAACAACAACAATTAGCCAAATCAAATATATAGAGGAAGGTTAGCCATTATAATAACCTCTAAATTTTAAAAAGAATGCACCAAGTGTGAAGGTGAACAAGTCTGGGCATAACCAGCAAAATTTAGCAAAACTGTGGAATAAACCATAAGAAAACAACTGATCACAATACGGCTCGGAAGAGGGTGGATCATCAACATGTGGTATGACTGCGTTGCAAGCCGGAGAGGACGACGACCTCAAGTGCCCTAAGCCCAACTCCGGATCCTCAACCGTCTCACAGTCGGTACTGTGGTCCACAAACATGGCCAAACCTGGCCAACCAAAAACCAACAGTCCATGAAAGGAGAAACTAAGCATACCCCCACTGTGATGATCCACAGAAAGAAGGGGCGTCCCGGTTGGGTGGTATGCTAACCACAACCAACACTCATACCCCCTATATAACCATCTCAAAAATTGGCACAACACCTTAGTATTACAACACTAAATTAAAGACCACGACTTACAATCGACCTATACTAAGCCCAATGCATCCTACACTCAACGGTGTCGAAAATTTACCCTAAACGTAAGCCTAAAAAATTTTAAACATCTTATACTCTAAAGGAACCAGGAACATTAATATAAGATGAAAGTCTTACGATAAGAACTTAAGGAAAAGGAGAGGAAATGAGCCACTTGCCTTGGCTTTATCAAAGAAAGCCTCCAAATCACACCTCGTCGCAGATCGGGACTAAGGGAGACGAGAGAAGCCGAAATCTGGACAAGTGTGGATGAAATAGAAGTTAGGGTCAAAAAACCCTAACGAGAAATCTCAAGAAATGGGGAAAAAATTACCACGGTGACGTAGATCTCACCGAGAGCTTTTCAAATCTATGCTCGAATGAAGATTTCAAGCACCGGAACTCCGTCAGCGGCGACCGGAAGGTTCACGAAATCTCACGCTCTGCCATCGTCGTCCTCACGTTTCTTCAGTTCTGGTTCGGTTCAGTTAAGAAGAAGAAGAAGAAGTCCTAAAGCCTACTCTAGTGGCAGCATGAACCACTCGAGTTCCAACATATCTACTCGAGTAGCAGCATACCTACTCGAGTTCCAGCATGCCTTACTCGAGTAGTAGCATAATATACTCGAGTAGGAGCTCATTACTCTAGTTCCCACATGTATTACTCGAGTAATAGCATGATATACTCGAGTAGCAGCTCATCACTCGAGTTCCAGCAGAAAAATGACAAATAGGGGTTCAAAACGGCTTCAAATCGAAACGTGGTCAACATAAAAGTTGTAGATCTCGTCGATACAAACAAATTTCAAGTTAACCATGTTTTGATACGACATAGTTTTGTCCCTCAAAATGGCGCCCGAACACAGATAGTAACGGCCTACTCGAGTGGCAGCATGAACCACTCGAGTTCCAACATATCTACTCGAGTAGCAGCATACCTACTCGAGTTCCAGCATGCCTTACTCGAGAAGTAGCATAATATACTCGAGTAGGAGCTCATTACTCGAGTTTCCACATGTATTACTCGAGTAATAGCATGATATGCTCGAGTAGCGGCTCATCACTCGAGTTCCAGCAGAAAATCAACAAATAGGGGTTAAAAACGGCTTCAAATCGAAAAGTGGTCAACATAAAAGTTGTAGATCTCGTCGAGACGAACAAATTTCTTGTTAACAATGTTTTAATACGACACCGTTTTGACCCTCAAAATGGCGTACGAGCAAAATCTAAAATGGGTTATTCGAGTAAAACCATAGCTACTCGAGAAGACTCAAAACGGAAGCCCAAACGCGCGTCGAATTAAACGAAACTCGCACCGAAGTCGGACACTGATGCTAAGAATTTAATGGCGAAGTTAAAACCACAAAACTTAACTAATCAACTCGAAAACTTTCAGTTTCGACGAAAATCCCAAAAATCTGGTCAATCAGACCAAACAGACGCGAAAATGCACTAACGGTGCATCGCCGACAACATGACATAAAAAGGGTAACGCCCTGACATTATAAATATGACGATATCAAATCAAATAAAATCATCGAAAAAAAATCGGGGGCGTTACACCATATAGGGGTATGACAACTTGGACTTACCTGCAACAAATAAAATTACTTTACCTTAGAACCCCAATGACTATTGGGTTCTAGGTTCAAGTTAGACTGAAACTTGTCATACTTACTAGCAACCTTTCTTACAGGTAAGCTGGCATTCATCCTGACACTAGTATTGTGCCAACAATCTAAGGCATAATGCCCAACCTTGCCACAACACCAACACTCATATCTATTATACCTTCTTTTAGGTACAGTCTTAACAGCATTACTGTCAGCAGGTTTTAACACTGTAGGTACAGTGGACTTTTTCCTGAGTGCTGGAGCAACACCCTTGTCATTCAGATTACTAGTCTGACACTGACCATGTGTGATATCATGGTCATACCTGTTAGTTGGTTGCTGTACTTTCCTGAAAGCAATGGGGGGTTTGAAGGCTAGTGGCTGAACTGGGGCTTTGCCTTTTCCTTTAGAATTAGCTGCCCTAGTATTCCCTTTGAAGCCTAATCCTGTCTTACCCTTTTGGGGAATGAAATCATCAATTAAGGGTAAGACTGACTTTGGCTTATAGAATTTTGCCACAAGTTCCTTCTCTCTTTGTAGTCTGATTTCCATACCCTTGATCTGATCATTCTTGAATGTAATTATTCCCATCGGAATAATAGTTATGTTTTTCAGCTTGACAACCTCATTCATCTTCTGATCCAGCAATTTTTCTGAATCAGATGCAGCTAACTTAAGAGCAGAAGTTTCCTTAGCCTGTTCTTTGTTAAGGATTCTGCTTCTCTTAAGTGCTTGCAGCAGATCACCATACTCATCAATAAGTTGATGAACATCCCCTTCAGATTCAGATCCATCCACATCTCTTGATACAGATGCTTCTGATTCTGATCCAGTATAATAATCAGAAACTGTAATAGGATTTTTACCTTACTGGGACCAGGCTGATCCTGGTACTGATCTTCCTCAGTCAAAGCCATCAGCCCTTTGCAATGATGATCTTAAACCCCATTTATTGAGTCCAGCAGTTGCAAGAACTCAGTCTCTTCTGAATCCTCTTCAGTTGTAAACAGTCCAATGTATGCTTCAGCTTCAGCTACAGAATCTAATGATGAGGAGTCAGACCAGCTTTTCTGCTTCTTTGCAACAAAGGATTTCTCCTTCTTACCATTGTTTTGAGGTTTCTTCTCGTCATCAGATTCTTTTCTTTTGTCAGGACAATCAACAACTACATGTCCAGGCCTGTTGCAATAATATCAAACAATCTTAGTTGAAGCTAATTTGCTAGGTTTAGTGTCATACCTGTCCTTTCTAGAGGATTTCTTTTCTGGTAATAGTCATCCTTAAACTGTGAGGAGGATGACTTGGATCTCCACTATTTTTTTTCTTAAGAATCTTTGAAATTGCCTTGTGAATGCAGCAAAATCGTTTTCAGAATTAGGGCTGTCTGATGTGTGATTATCAGAATTATCTGAAATAACTTCAGCAGCTTTCCTAGGAGGAGATGGAGACATCCTCCTGTCCTTTCTTATGGCTTCAGTCTTGAAGGCCACTGACTTTTCTCTGTAGTCAACCTTATTGCTTTTCTCCTCCTCCTTTCTGGCCATCAGCTGCATCTCATATGATAGCAACTTTCCAAATAGGGTAGGAGGAGAAATTTTTGCAAGTCTTGCCACTTCCCTGATGACACATATCTTGGTGTCCTAGTCCTTAGTTAGTGATCTCAGAAACTTATCATTGACTTCATATGTGCTAAAAACTCTTCCATATGACATCAATTCATTGACTATTCTGAAGAACTTCTTGTAGCACTCAGTTATGCTGTCTGTTTTAGCCTGTCTAAAACTTTCATACTCCTGATTAAGCATAGACTTTCCGTCCTCTCTCATTTCTTCTGATCCCTACATGTAGACAATCAAGGTGTCCTACATCTCTTTAGAGGTTTTGTAGTGAATCAAGTTTTGGAAGGTTGAGTCATCTATAACACTAACTATTATGTTTTGTGCTCTCTTATCCATAATAGCTAAGATGATCTCATCCTTTGTCATTTCAGAATAATCCTTTGGTGTCCTGAGATTTGCATCAAGAACTAAGACTTTCATTGGAATGAATGACCCTTTAACTGTAATATAGATTCTTGGGTCAGATGCTTCCATAAACAATCTGACTCTTTCTTTCCATATACCAAAAATTTCTTTCCTACAGATTGGTAATTTCATAGATCCAAACTCCTTCTGATTCTCACTAGAACCCATTCTGCATAATTGATTTCTGTCTTGGAGATCAACTCAGACTGTTAAATTTATTCTTTGCGTAACCTCCCTCTGATACCACTTGAAAGAATTGGTTCCAAGATGTCCTAAACACGTAGAGGGGGGGGGGGGTGAATAGGTTCAATTCTTTTTACTTAGGCAGATCAATTATTTGACTGTTAAAACAACTTTTCATCACATCATTCAAACTAACACATCACAGAAAAATTACAAACACAACCAATCATAGATTGCACACAGATTTATAGTGGTTCCCCAAGTGATGGGTACATCCACTTTCCCCCTTCGCCTATCTAGCAGTATACTAGATTCGGCCTAACTTCCTTCTTTCTTCCCAGATCCTCAAATCTTACAACTCAGAACCCTGAAATGGTTCCTACAAATCAGACTTCAACAAGTCCTACAACTCAGAGTGAATCCACACTCCTACAACTCAGGCTCACAAGCCTTACCTCAGCCTCTTCCACAGGCCTATAACTCAGAGAAATGTTTCCCCTACCTCAGGCACTCAGCCCTACCTCAGCCTTTATAATATAGGCTTACAACTCAGAGAGATGACTCTCCTACACTCAAATCTATAACAGATCCTACAGAAAATTCATGATGAAAAGAATTGAAACCTTCAACCAGGTGGAGAGAGAATGGGTTGAAGGCTTCTTGATCAGCTCTTGATAGAACTGGCTACTTAAGAATCAACCTGTCTTAGCTTCTTCAAAGCTTATTTAATCTGAACAAAGTATGGTTGATTTTCTTGAAGTTGGAGATGATCTTCAATCAGCTTCCTTCTTCTATTCAGAAATTAATCTGAATTCTTCTGGCAGACTGTTCAGGATCTGCCCTCTCTGGATGACTTGTCGTTTTCTGGATGAAGACTTCTCTAGCTCCTTCCTTTAATGTTCTCTACTTCTCTTCTCTATTCTCTTCTTTATCTTATCTCTTATATTCTCTCTCTCAATTATTGATAGAGCATGTCTTTATATAGGCTTCATCCGTGGTTACCAGCTATTCCGGTTCCTAACGGTCTTCTGACACCTCTGATAGATATAATAGCATAGTCAGTTATGACAGCTGCCAAGTCTCCAGTTGTGATCCTTGATCCGTCTTTGAACTTTGACTCAGCAGCAAAAGCGTCAAGTCTATACTTCAGATGTGTCGAGATAATACTTCAAATGTGTTGACACATATAGTTCATGTGTCGACACAACTCTGGATGATGTCGACACAGCTCTTCTTTAACTCTTTGACACAGCTTTAGTGAAATGTGTCGACACAAGTCCTGTGTGTCGACATAATAACTCCTGGTCTTGACAAAGTTGGTGTCGATAGAATTCTGGTATGTGTCAACACAAGTCATGTGTGTCGACACAGTTGTTGTCAACAGAATTCTGGAATGTATTTGACAGATTTTCTGTGTGTCGACACAAGTTCTGGGTGTCGACACAATCTGGCTTCTGGTGTCGACATAGTTTGTCGACAGATTTTCTGTGTCGACACAAGTTCTGGGTGTCGACACAAACTGGCTTCTGGTGTTGACACAGCCTTTCCCATGTGTCGACACTTATACTTAGAAACGTTTTTGCATTTCTTTCACCTGCACATGGAAATTCAACACAACATCAAATACACCCTGATGAATATCATTGAGTTAGGTGAGGCTTCTCCAAATCTGGTACACATTTTCCAATGTACCCAACATCCTAACCTCTCTTTGTATGAAAAGACCTATCTTACCACAGAGGAACAGTGGTATTTGATAGTAATCAAAATCTTAGTCCCAGCCAATACAGAGGATATATAAGTGGCTATACAATGAGAAATTGTTTGTAAGGCTACAACAGTAGAGAGATGCTGTGTACTCTACTAAGTTATAAATTCTATTCAGATTTGGGCAAGGAAATGAAAATAGGGGGAGACTATCTAAAGGAAATTGTCTAAGTTGTGACAGCATTTAATTTATTTTATTTCTCAAAGCACCTTTGTACATCTGCTGAAAAACTTTATAAATCAAGCAGATTATTTTTGCTTTGCATTTTATTTGTCTTTATGTAAATAGTGTCCTCACCCAAATAGGGGGAGATTGTTGGAACCGTAGTTCTGATTTGGGAAAGGATCACTGTTGGATCCCTAGTTTGATTTGGGCCAGGTTCACTAACTTAGGATCTTGTGACCCACAATGTATAGCCAGGGTCATAGTTGTGTCCTAGAGTCTAGGCAAAGTCCTTAGAGTCAACATCACATGGACCAGCTATCAACAAGACTGCCAGAGACTCAAGACTTAGAAGATTTCAAGACTATGTAAGGTGAGTTCGACGTTCGTCGAACTCAGGTCGATGATAGTCGTGCTCAGCTCGATGATCTCAGAGTAAATTCTCTAAGCCGAGCTCGACGAACTTGGTACTCAGGTCGACAAAAACTTGGACACTACAACAATACTTCATGTTCAGAAAACATCAAGATATTCTAAGTCCTTAGTATCAGACTTTGGTCGACGAACTTAGTTCTCAGCTCGAAGAACTCTATTCTTTGGTCGACGAATCTTTGGACTACTACAGTATTCTGTCAAGAATATGTTCTCTAGTCTCAGGTCGACGAACTCCGTTCTCTGCCCGACGAATTCTGGACTCTATTCTTCAACACTTTCATTCAGAAATTATTCTAAGTACAAACCGAACTCCAGTCGACGAACACATTTACCAGCTCGACGAACTTCAGACACAGAATAGGCAAAGTTCAGAAGAGACAGCAGTTCAGTTTCCAGCTCGATGATCATGGAACTCAGCTCGACGAACAGAAGCGTCTGGTCGATGAACACAACATCTCAGCTCGACGAACTGTGGACTCAGTTCGACGATTTCTGTCAACTGTTCGACGATTCCAGACTGAGTCATTTCCAGCCCTGTCCACATGATTACTGCAATAATTCCTGAGTAATAAATGCTCTAACATTCTCTAAATATAACCGTTAGAGGAGCATTGATTAGGATATTCTCGAGGATTATTACTTGCCATTTTTCCACGAGACAGTTGGGGAAATTATTCAATGCTGCTTATTCTCTAGGCTGTCAGCATTGAATGAAGAAGGAATTCAAAATTCGAAAGAACAATTTTCCCAGAAAATATAAAAAGAGATTTTTCTCTCTTTCCTTGGAGTACAACATATAGATAGAAAGAAAGTTAGATAAATATACATAGAGAAGATTACTGAATCAGACAAGAAAAACTCAACACGTCTGCTCTCAGTCTGACACAAGATTTCTGATACTGAAGAAGAAGAACAATCATTCAAATATCAAGAGTCTTCATTCTTCAAACACTCCAGGACACTTCACAAGACAACAAATCTTCCATCTGTCAAAGAAGTTCCTGAAGATCTTTCTGATCAAGGCTGAAAGCTCGAAGGCCTATCAACCTATGCAAAGCTCCAGTTCTCCTGAACTCTTCTACATCTCAGGGGGAGCTTTGACAAACATCACTGAATCCACATAGTCTTCTTATTATGATTGAGAAAAGAAGACTTTCATCACTCTCTCATTCCCACCTCTGTAAAGGGTGGTCATCTCCCTTCAAAAGTGATTCCTGGTTACAAGTCACCTGATCAAAAGACTTGAGGATTTGGTTTTTGAGCACCTGATCAAAAGCTCATTGGTGTCAGACACCTGATCAAAAACCTGATTGGATTCCTACCAGGGTGGTAGAAGAGTGGATGTACCCAGGTTGGGGAACCACTATAAAATTTCTTGTGTCGTCTGGTTGCCCCTTTTCTTTTTGTTCTTGCTGTGCTTGTGTTTTTAGGACTGCTGTGTGCTTATTTATTTTGTTTTAATTAAGCACCTTTTAATTACAGCAGAAGCTGTAATAGTTTTATAAAGACCTATAAATACTCGATTCACCACCATCTAGAGTATATTAGATCTAACACATCACTTTCAATTGGTATCAGAGCAGGTTCCTTTGGTTGTTCAAGCTAAACCTTGAACCAAAGATCCTTTGTTAAATCTAAACATTATTTCATTTTCATTTAGATTATAAACACAGCCATGACAAAGAATAAGGATTATGGAAGCACCAGACCTCCAGTTTGCAACCTTAATAGGTTTGCCATCTGGAAGGCAAGAATCAAGTTGTACATGAACTCTATTGATGAAGACATTTACAACTCTATTTTTACAAGTCCCCCACAGGCATCTACATCTACAACATCTTACAGCAACAATGCAGTCCCACCACCTGAGTGGACTGAAGCTCAGAAGAAAGCAAAGATTGCGATGCCAAAGACATGAACATATTAGCTCATACTATGTCAGATGACATCTTTTAGAAGGTGGCTGAGTGCACCTCTGCAAAAGCAATCTGGGATTCACTTAATCAAATGGTTGCTGGCTCAGCAGATTAGAGGAAAGATAGAAGATCGAACCTCATCACACAATATGAAAACTTAAAGAAGGATGAGGCAGAAACAGTTGAAGTGATGTACAACAGGCTTAGCTCCATCATCAGTGAGCTAAGGACCTTAGATAAAGAAATCACCTTGACTGAAGTGAATGACAAGATCCTAATTTGCTTCCCAAGCTCATGGGACACCAGGATCTGGCCAATCAAAGAGGACAGAAGCTTGAATGAGATTTCAACTGAATCTCTCCTGGGAAAGCTCAAATCTTATGAGCAGCTAATCAAGTCCAGAGAAGCAGTGGAACACAAGACTCCTCCTCTAGTAAGGAAAGAACAATTCATTGCATTCAAGGCTGCTGAAGAAACTGAAGCCCCAATAGTCAATGAAGAGCTAATGAGTCTCTTTGCCAAGAGATTCTTCAAAATGGCAAGGAAAGACTTCACAAGGAAGTCATCTAGAAATGACAGGCAGCCAAGGTATGACAAAACCCCCACTAAAGATGTAGTGTGTTTTGGGTGCAGGAAACCAGGACATTTCATGTCTGAATGTCCTGAAAATCAAAAGAAGGAAAGAAGAAGAGAGAAGGAATCAAGAAGCAAGCATTACAGCAAGCCCTCTTCCAGCAAGTACAAAAAGAAGGACAAAGGATTTGTAGCTGAAACATGGAGTGACACAGAAGATGAATCCACATCTTCCATCTCTAGTGAAGAAGAAGAGGAGGCCAAGGCAAAGGAGGTCTGCCTCATGGTAATTGATGCAAGCAGTAGCATATCAGATACAAATGAATCTGATAATGAAGAAAACCTGTCAGTTGAAGATCAGGTAATAGCATCTTATGATTTTGAATCTGATGAATTTAAATTTGAATTTAAAAACCTATGCTTAGATTTGATAAGCTCTGAGAAGGAAATCAAACTTCTCAGAGATAAATTGAATGATCTAGATAAACTCACCTCTGAAAATGCAAATCTATCTAGTGAACTGAAATCTGCAAATGAACAAATTACTTTTCTTAAAGCAGAACTTAGCAAAGCTAAGATATTAGAAGAATCATTAAATGGCAGAAGTTTGAAATTGCTAGATATAACCAATACAGTTAATACTAGAACAAATAATTGCAGAATAGGATTAGGAGCCACATCCAGTGAACCAACCCTAATCCAGAGGAATCATCTTTCAAAACCTGTAAATTTTATCTCTGATAAAGGAAAGAAAAACACTGAACAAGTAAATAAGGTTAATAAAATTCTAGAACAAATTGAAGCTAAGGACAAAATTAAAAACCAGAAGAATGATAAAAATAACAATGTTCAGCAGTTATCGTCTATCCCAGATCGACGATATAGGAACAAATCGTCGAACTCAGAACGACGATCTCTGAACGCAAACTTCAATAATAATCATTCGTCTAACTGTGATCGACGAACTTTGTATGGTTCGTCAAGCAGAGGTCGACGAAAGTGGGGAACAGAAAATGAATATGTTCATTCTCTGGGCAGAGGTCGACGATCACAACCCAATTCATCAAACTCTGGTCGATGAACTAAAAGAAATTCGTCGAACCCAGAAAGACTTAACCAAAATGTTAACTATAACTGCAACTTAAATAATTCTAGAGAAGCTTTTAATCCTCTAGCTGATTGGGTTATACCACCTAGAAGATATCACCCTCTAGGATATAAATCCCAACCAGAATTTTCAGTTATTTCTAGCTTTTTATATCAACAAAACAAAGGACCCAAGGTAACCTGGGTCAAGAATATTTAACTGCTTTCATTGTAGGAGAAAAGCTGTCCAGGAGTAAATCAACCATGGTACCTGGACAATGGATGCTCCAAACACATGACAGGTAGCAAGGACAATCTCACCAATTACAAGTCCAAGCTAGGGCCAAAGGTGATCTTTGGTGATTCAAAAAGTGGCCAGTCTGAAGGATATGGAGCAGTGAAGATTGGAGCAGTTACATTCAAGAAAGTAACATATGTAAGAGGACTCAAACATAACCTCATCTCAATAAGTCAACTTTGTGATGAAGGTTATCATGTAACTTTTAACTCTAGCTCTTGTATTATTTCATCTAAAGAAAACAAACCTGTTTTAATTGGAAATATACAAGGCAACATATACTTATTTGATTTTCTATCTGCCACTTTTGATATCTGTTTACTTAATTTAACTTGTAACCAGAATGATTTATGACATAAAAGACTAGGTCATGCAAATCTGAAAACATTGCTAGGCTATTTAAAGACAACCTTGTTAGAGGTCTACCTCCTGGTCCCTACAAGAAGGAAGGCCTTTGCAGGGCTTGTCAATTAGGCAAGCAAACTAAATCTAGTTTCAAATCCATTAATAAAAGTGATTCACCTAGGATTTTGTATTTGCTACACATGGATCTATTTGGACCCATTGCTGTACAAAGCCTAGGAGGGAAATCCTATACTTTAGTTATTGTGGATGACTTCTCCAGGTTCACTTGGGTATCCTTTCTGAGATCTAAGTCAGATACCTTCAAGGTTCTTACAGATTTTCTCAGGACCATACAGATTGAGTTCTCTACTCATGTTGCATTGATCAGAAGTGATCATGGCACAGAGTTTGAGTCTCCTCTTATTCATGAGTTCTGTGAGAAGGAAGGTATCAGACATTGCTTCTCAGCTCCTAGAACTCCTCAATAAAATGGGGTAGCAGAAAGGAAATATAGGACACTCATTGAAGCTGCAGGTACATTGCTTGCTGATGCATACATGCCACTAACTTTTTGGGCAGGGGCTGTACACACTGCAAACTATGTCCTGAACAGAAGCTTAATTCACAAACTAAAGAACATGAGTCCCTATGAATTACTAAAAGGGAAGAAACATAAAATAAACTATTTTAAAGTATTTGGTTGTACCTATTACATACATAATAACAACAAGAAATACATTAGAAAGTTTGAGTCTAAGGCTGAAGTGGGAATTTTTCTCGGATATTCCCAAGTAAGCAAAGCCTATAGGGTCTTTAATAAATCATCACTAAAAATTGAGGAATCAATTCATGTAAGCTTTGATGAGACTAACATGTATTGCAAGGAGAAAGAAGTTTCTACCAGTAACTCTTTGCAGGTACCTCACTTGTGTGAGAAGTTGGATGACCTAAACCTTACCCAAGAGGTTCCAACTCATCCCTCTCCACAAGTTAATGAAGATAGTGAAGAAGAAAGCATTAAAGGGATTGACTCTCCTCCAACAGCTAACATAATTCCACAAGAGGAATTGGTTTCAAATGCTATTGCACAACCAACTCCACCCACTGATTTTGTCACACTTAGGTATCACCCCAGATCTCAAGTGATTGGAGACATATCAGCAGGTGTACAGACAAGGCATCAACTCAATTAAGATGTGATGCATGCCTGTTTTCTCTCTCAGATTGAACCTCAATCCATTCATGATACAGAGCAAGATCCCCACTGGATTATTGCAATGCAGGAGGAATTAAATCAGTTTGAGAGATGTAGAGTTTGGGATTTGGTTTAAACCACAAAACTACCCAGTTATCAGAACTAAATGGGTATACAGAAATAAGCTTGATGCCCAAGGAGTTATTGTGAGAAACATGGCTAGGCTTGTTGCTCAAGGCTACAGGCAAGAGGAAGGAATAGATTATGATCAAACCTTTGTTCCTGTTGCAAGGTTAGAAGCCATACGAATATTCCTAGCCTATGCAGCCTACAAGAAATTCAAGGTCTACCAAATGGATGTGAAGAGTGCATTCTTGAATGGAGTATTAAAAGAAGTGGTTTAGGTTGAACAACCTCCAGGTTTTGTCTCTCCAACTCATCCTTTGCATGTATTCAGGTTGCATAAAGCCCTCTATGGTGTAAAGCAAGCTCCAAGAGCTTGGTATGAGACCCTAGAAAGCTTTTTATTAGAGCATAAATTCATTAGAGGCATAGTAGATAAAACACTTTTCACTAGACATCATAAGGACCAAATCTTATTAGTACAAATATATGTGGATGACATCATCTTTGGGTCTACTGATTAAAAATTATGCAAGAGGTTTTCTGACCTCATGCATTCCAAATTTGAAATGAGTGGCATGGATGAGCTTTCCTATTTACTTGGTCTCCAAGTGAAACAGCTCCCTGATGACATCTTCATCTCCCAAGCTAAATATGCTAAAGAGCTAATAAAGAAGTTTGGGATGGCTGATGCCTCAGCAAAGAAAACACCTATGGCTACAAATGCTGTGATTGACTCTGATGCATCATGGAAACCTGTAGATCAAAAACTATATTGGGGCATTGTTGGGTCTCTACTATATATCACAGCTAGCAGACCTGATATCATATTTGTCACATGCCTTTGTGCTAGGTTCCAGGTGAACCCTAAAGAATCTCACCTTATTTTTCTAAAAATAATTTTGAGATATATAAAGGGTTGTCCTAGTCTAGGCCTATGGTATCCCACAGAATCAGAGTTTGAGTTAACTGGATACTCAGATGCTGATTTTGCTGGATGCAGGGTGGACAGAAAAAGTACCTCAGGAACTTGCCAGTTCCTTGGTATGAGATTAGTGTCCTGGTTTTGTAAAAAGCAATCATTTGTGTCAACCTCCACTGCTGAGGCAGAATACATTGCAGCTGGTAGCTGTTGCTCACAAATGCTATGGATACAAAACCAATTACTAGACTATGGTCTCAACTTAAATAATTCAACTCTACTCTATAATAACACAAGTGCTATAGCAATGACATAAAATCCAGTCCATCATAGTAGGACTAAACATATAGACATTAGGCACCATTTCATTAGAGAGTGTGTAGAAAAAAAATAAAATTAATCTTGTCTATATCTACACTGATTTACAAAGAGCTGATATATTCACCAAACCTCTGGATGAGAAAAATCATGTATTCTTTATAAATCAGCTTGGAATGATAAATGGAGAAGATTTAGTTTAAGTTCTGTCTACACTCGATGAATTATCCAAAGTTCGTCGAACGGAGTTCGACGAACCTGGGAGAGTTTGAGAGATCTTCGTCGAACAGAGGTCGACAAACTCTCTATGAGTGAAACAATTTTCATCGATCGGAGATCGACGAACTTCCTTCAGAAGATATTCGTCGAACGGCATTCGACGAATTGTCTTCAATTCTTCAGGATGAGATCAACGAATTATTTACTTCTAAATCATTTCGTCGAACTCAGTTCGAAGAATTGTTTTTGTTTTCGTGGAACGGAGTTTGTCGATTCATATTCTGGAAAACCTTATATCTAGATTTTCTTCGACCTCCATCCCGCGCTTTCTGTTCTCTTGCACTTGATCGCCGTTTCTCTCTCTTGCAGGTGATTCCATGGTGATTCTAGTAGGAGCTCTAGCCGCTATGATGTTTGACACCAGCTTTGATGTCGACTTCGAATCATTTCAGCACTCAGATCCAATCGTTCTATATATTGTGGAACTCCTGGAAGAACAAAATTTGAAGAACCTGATGACTACAAGGATAAAGTTGGCAGGAACAAAAATCAGAGAATGAGTCTATACTTCATCCACATCAGAAGACAATACTATGATAGGATCAATCGCGGGTAACACTGTTTCCTTAACTCCCGCAGTTTTAACTTAAATATTTGGTTTACAAATGGAGAAGATGAATTAGAAATTGATTCTGAAGAGTTTGATACGATGCTAAATCTGATGGGTTATGCTGGTGACAACCCAAATAAATTGTTGAAAAAACATCTGTCTGCAACATACAAGTTTCTGGCAGACATTGTTGGGAAGGTCTTGCTTGGCAAGTATACTGTCCATGACTACATCACAATGCATCAGTTCTTGGTCATGTGTGCAGTGATAAATAAGAAGCAAGTGGATTGGGCTCAGATCATCTTTGATCTGATAAAGAAGAAAAATACTAAGAAAGAAGTGTGTTTTGGAAGGATCCTAGGGATCTTCCTCAAGGAGAAGGCTGCTGAATCCCTGGTCCCCCCAGACCATATTCATTAATGTCTGCAAAAGGCTTACATGTGCCTTGTTTGGCAGGTGGGAGAGGACCATACCTAAGCCATCCAAGGCTTCTACCTCTTCCACCCCAGCTTCTGAAGGCACCAGGGCTGTTAAATCCACTCCCCAACCTACTGAAGAGATTCATCCAACACCACCATTTCTTCAAGCCCACCTTCCAGCAACACAAATCCCTCCCTCTCCCACACCTCCATCATCCCCTACTAAACTTCTTATTCCACCAGAATCTCCACATGCTTCACCAGCACCAACTCCTCCATCATCTCCACTTGCTCCTCATTTATCCTCCATACCATTTTTCAACATACCACCATCACCTCCCAATTCCCCTTTTCCTCCAAACACCCACATGGAAGATGCCACCCATCCATCCCCATCAACATCTACCATCCCTCAACATGCATCCCCTCCAGATGTTCACATACTAGATGCTCCACTTCCTATCTCTCCCACAGTTCCCACTTCTACACCTTCTGCAACACCATCTACCACTCCACCATTGGACACATCAACAATTGCTTCTCTCATTGCCCTCCTCACTCCCCTTCTCAAAACACTAATAGTAGAGGCCATTACACCTCTTGCTACTTCAATTGCTACCCTATCTGCACAAATCACTGCCCCATCTTCAGTCTGGGGCCTGGCTTCAGGTCTCACTGAAACCATGCAGAGGGAGATGTCTGATGATGAAGCTGCAGTAGTTCCAGCAGTAGCAGCTCCAGCAGCAGAGGCAGCAACAGTAGCAGCAGATTGTATAAAGTATATTGATATAGATGATATTGATTTTATTAATTTTATTGATACTAACATGGACTTAGAAGAGTCAGTCTTTGAGAAAATAACTGCTGGTGGTGATTTCATCATTAATCCCACAGTTGATTTAGAGAATTTGTTAAAGAATTTTGAATTTGCAGTTTTAAGATGTCTTACATCAGAACATACTACTAAGCCATCCTTGGCTATTGTACCATCTACATCCCCAGTAAGTCCATAAGTTGCAAAACAATATAGTGATAGTTTTGCTTTTCCTGAGCCCATAGTTATTCCAGCTCCTTCAACAATTTCTTCTACTCCTAGTTATGTCATGGATGACTCTCCATTGCCAGATCTGGATGATGTGATCTTGGCTGACATTCAATAAGAGGAAAAGGCAGCTGCTGAAAGCACTGTCAGAGTTGATGACACTCCAGCTTCTTCTATGGCTTCTCCTCTAGTTCCTGTTGATATTCCTGCTCAAGCTCCTTCTCAACCTGATAAGCCTTTCATTTCTGCTGAGGCACTGAAGGCTCTGAATGATTTATATGATAATCCTCAATGATCTGATGATGAGGATAGTGATGATGAGGATGATGATGATGAATCTGATGATGAACCAAAGAGGAAGCCAGTATCCAAGAAAAGAAAAGCTCCTCCTCCTCCTGCTCCTAAGCCTAATCCAAACAATGACACTCCTTATTACATTCTTCAAAAGATAACACCATATAAAGGGATGCCAGCTTGGATGTGGCTGTCCAAGAATCAGCAGAAGGAGAGGAAGAAAAGTAGAAGATACTCTCCTCCTCCAGTTCAAAGATATAAAAAAGATCCACCTCCTCCACCTCCTCCAGCTGCTGGTGCTTCAGGTTCCAGTTCTCAAAGATCTGCCCCTATTCAAACATATCAAAGACATCAAGGGAGATCACATGAAAGCAACGAGCATAGGCAATATTCATCAGGAAAGCAACATTAGTAGCAACAACAACAACAACAACAACAATCCACTGAAAATCAACCAGCTGAAGGCTCTAAAAGACCATCCTCTCCTCCTGTTCCCTTTGAAGATCCTGAAATAGCTACTACTGCTAGAATGGCCAGGTTCCAGGAACTTGTAGGCCTTTCTCTGATTAACAAGGCCAAAGCTGAAGGAAAGGATCCCTCTGAATATACTACCATGTCAAAGTACAAGAAAGAGGAACTTAAGAGATTTGATAAAGCTAATAAGATTTTTAATGTAGATGATTACATGAAGTTGCACCCAGAAGAAGTTGTCCCCAGGGCTATATCTCTGAAGATTATAGGGGCCGCTGACATGACCATGGCCAGTGTGCAAGCTTCAGATCCTAACAGAGAAATAATATTTACAAAGCCAGGAGACAAGAGCAAGGATGCAATGCCAAAGGAAAAGAAGCAGAAGAAGCGATTTTGAACTCTCTTTATCTTTCTGCATTATTTATAACTGCTTTATATTTTCTGAACAAAGCTCATGTATATATATATCTGCTGCATGTGTTATCTATCTCTGCCAGATATATGCTTTTTTTTCTGCTTTGTTTATTTTTAGTTTAAGTCTGAGTATGTGGTTAGTAACCTCACACAAATTGGGGGAGATTGTTAGATCCCTAGTTTGATTTGGTCCAGGTTCTCTAACTTAGGATCTTGTGACCCACAATGTATAGTCATGGTCATAGTTGTGTCCTAGAGTCTAGGCAAAGTCCTCAGAGTCAACATCACATGGACCATCTATCAACAAGACTGCCAGAGACTCAAGACTTAGAAGATTTCAAGACTCTGTAAAGTGAGTTCGACGTTCGTCGAACTCAGGTCGACGATAGTCGTGCTCAGCTCGACGATCTCATAGTAAATTCTCTGAGATGAGCTCGACGAACTTTGTACTCAGGTCGACAAAAACTTAGACACTACAACAACACTTCAAGTTCAGAAACATCAAGATATTCTAAGTCCTTAGTATCAGACTTTGGTCGACGAACTTAGTTCTTAGCTCGACGAACTCTATTCTTTGGTCGACGAATCTTTAGCTACTACAGCATTATGTCAAGACTATGTTCTCTAGTCTTAGGTCGATGAACTCAGTTCTCTGCCCGACGAATTCTGGACTCTGTACTTCAACACTTTCATTCAGAAATTATTCTAAGTCCAGACCGAACTCCAGTCGACGAACACATTTACCAGCTCGACGAACTTCAGCCACAGAATAGGCAAAGTTCAGAAGAGACAGCAGTTCATTTTCCAGCTCGACGAACTGTGGACTCAGTTCGACGATTTCTGTCAACTGTTCGACGATTCCAGACTGAGTCATTTCCAGCCCTGTCCCCATGATTACTGCAATAATTCTTGAGTAATCAATGCTCTAACATTCTCTGAATATAACCGTTAGAGGAGCATTGATTAGGATATTCTCCATGATTATTACTTGCCATTTTTCCACGGGACAGTTGGGGAAATTATTCAATGCTGCTTATTCTCTAGGCCGTCAGCATTGAATGAAGAAGGAATTCAAAATTCGAAAGACCAATTTTCCCAGAAAATATAAAAAGAGATTTTTCTCTCTTTCCTGAGAGTACAACAGACAGATAGAAAGAAAGTTAGAAAAATATACAGAGAGAAGATTACTGAATCAGACAAAAAAAACTCAACCTGTCTGCTCTCAGTCTGACACAAGATTTCTGATACTGAAGAAGAAGAATAATCATTCAAATATCAAGAGTCTTCATTCTTCAAACTCTCCAGGACACTTCATAGGACAACAAAGCTTCCATCTGTCAAAGAAGTTCCTGAAGATCTCTCTGATCAAGGCTGAAAGCTTGAAGGCCTATCACCCTGTGCAAAGCTCCAGTTCTCCTGAACTCTTCTACATCTCAGGGGGAGCTTTGACAAACATCACTGAATCCACAGTCTTATCATTGTGATTGAGAAAAGAAAACATTCATCACTCTCTCATCCCCACCTCTGTAAAGGGTTGTCATCTCCCTTCAAAAGTGATTTCTGGTTACAAGTCACCTGATCAAAAGACTTGAGAATTTGGTTTTTGAGCACCTGATCAAAAGCTCATTGGTGTCAGGCACCTGGTTAAAAACCTGCGTGGATTCCTACCAGGGTGGTAGAAGAGTGGATGTACCCAGGTTGGGGAACCACTATAAAATTTCATGTGTCATCTGGTTGTTCCTTTTCTTTTTGTTCTTGCTGTGCTTGTGTTTTTAGGACTGCTGTGTGCTTATTTATTTTGTTTTAATTCAGCATCTTTTAATTACAGCAGAAGCTGTACTAGTTTTATAAGGACCTACAAATACTCTATTCACCCCCTCTAGAGTATATTAGATCTAACACATCACTTTCAATCACTACTAGGATTATTTAGATTGACCCATCATGTATAGCAGGGTCATGGTTGTGTCCTAGAGTCTAGGCCAAGTCCTTAGAATCAATATCACATGGATCAGCCTTCAACAGACTGCCAGAGACTCAAGCAATTGTGTCAACACTTTGGAAAGGCTGTGTAGACACCAGAAGCCAGATTGTGTCGACACCAGAAGCCAGATTGTGTTGACATACAGGACTTGTGTTGACACACAGAACATTTGACGACACCAACTATATTGACACCAGAAGCCAGATTATGTCGACACACAGAACATCTGTCGACACCAACTGTGTCGATACTAGAATCCAGATTGTGTCGACACACAGGACTTGTGTCGACACACAGAACATCTGTCGACACACTCCAGATTTCTGTCAAAAAAACAACTACCTCAAGCAAGAAGATCAGCTCGACGAATTCCAGCTGAGCTCAACGAACTCCAAGTTCAGGTCGACGAATTCTGTGCAATCAATTGCAGTTGGCAGAATTAATTAAGGATTAATTACAGTCAGAACATTTAGTGCTAAACATTCCCAATGAAAATAGCCGTTCAAAGTGGGCAGTTACAGAAGATTAATTGTCGATTAATTCCCAATGCTGGTTCTACTCTCGGGAATGCTTCATCCGTTATCGAGACAAATGAAATTCAAATGTTAGAATTCAAGACAGAGAAAATATAAAAAGGGGAAGAAAGACAGATCAAGAGGAGTGCAGTATCCAGAGATATAGTAAAGGCTTTTCCTTTGTACAGAGAAGGAGCAACTCTGCATTAATAAAGACAATCATCAGAGTTCTTCATCTGCTTCAAGTTTTCAAGAGACACACATCAATATCAGTTTGAAAGCTTGCTGGAGATCATCATCATTTTGAAGGCCTACACGCTGAAGCAAAGCCTCCTACAATCCTGAATCATTCAACATCTCAAGGGGAGCATTGACATCATCAAATCCACTAGTCTTCTCTTAGATTGTTGACAGAGAAGACACCATCACTCTCTCATCCCCCACTGTAAAAAAGGGTTATAACTGCCTTCAAAAGATATTCCTGGTTCCAAGTCACCTGACCAAAAGACTTGAGGATTGGTTTTTGAGCACCTGATCAAAAGCTCATTGGTGTCAGGCACATGATAAAAAATCTGAGTGGATTCCTACCAGGGTCGTAGAAGAGTCGATGTACCCAGGTTGGGGAACCACTATAAAATCCTTGTGTCTTCTGGTTGCTTGCTCTCTTTCTTTATTTACTTTGTGCTGTGATCTTCTGCTTCTTATAGTTATATATACATATAACTCTAATTAGTGCTAGTTAAGATCTATCTGTAAAACTTTCACAATCGGCGTGCTGGATCCCTCGCATGTCCTACACATGGATCTCACTACGCGCATCTTCAAGGAAACCACCGTAACCGGATATCGGGACCGCCGTCACCAGTATCAAACAATCCATGCCTGTCCAGCTTTATCAACATCAAAGCAGCCCACCTGCAGCCATGTCCTGTGGTTGTGTGGGTGCTCCAGCAAGGGGCGGTCGCACCCCGCGATCGCACTCCTATAGCCTCTGCCTGTGGCCGTGGAGTCATTCTCGCTAAGGACGGGCGCACCCCGCGACCGCCCACTTGCGGCCGCATCCAGCGACCGAGCAGCTACTCCCACAAGGGGCACTTGCGGCCGCCACCGGCGACTGCGGGTTCACTCACACTAAGGGCGGCCGCAGCCCGCGCCTCGCGGCCGCCGCCCGCGCACCACGACCGCCCCCCACGCCTGTGGGGCCGCTCTCACTAAGGGCCTCCCACCCGTGTGTAACGACTCCATCCGTTCATATAGTATATAATAGAAGGTTCGGCCGGGGCCCACACCATATGCCACAAAACAGGCGGCGAAGTCACGGTTGATATCAGAGTCGCGCATCCTAACTCATAGCATTCTAGCAGAAGCTTTTAACAGAAAGACTGAACTCCAACCATGAATTTCCACTGATATAAATACTCACATTTATATAGGAATGTACACCAAATACAATGTCGTTTGGCCTTAGGATCTTACAGTTGCTCTTTATAAAAGTGGCTTCCAAACATCGGCGCGCAGGCCAGCCACACATGAGCAAAACATAACATTTTTCAACTTAGCCTTCAAGAGCTAGCAGCAGCGGCAGCAGCAGCAGCAGGGACTTCATCCTTTAAATGTCCCGCTCGGCTCTCCAGCACCTGTACAAGGACAGCCCACCCAATGGTGGCAAACAAGGCAACGGTCAGCATTAAGCTGACCAATTTATAACGACCCTACCCCTTTCCCGGGGTAGTCGTATTCCTTCCCTGCAGGCATAGCAATTTATATGCAGATAGATAGACATCACACATTATGCTCTCACGCACAAACATTCCATCACAACCGTCAGCCACGCGGCCCGACGATCCGTGCACTCAGGGCACATTCTTGGTGTACTGGCGAACCAGGGTCCCACCACCGTTTCAGGGCCGAAACGCAGCGGTAAAAAATTAGCATTTTGCTTCATGGCGTGCAGCCGGAGACTTTAGTCTTAATGGCGCGCAAGCCTAAGACTCTCGCTATGCGCTCCAACAGACCGCACTTTCAGGTCTTCAAATCGGACGGACATAATGCAGGTCGGATCAATCACCCCCCATTGCTCAAGTCGCCTTGCCATCACCGAATACCAACGTACTCGAGGCTAAGAAAAAGGCGCGGGTCGGTTTCACCGTACCTGTTTGGCATAAAGCCTTTTTAATAATTCTCTAAGTTCACACATTGCCATATCATCCCCAAGGGACTGGCTTCACATTCATAGGATAGCTAAGTGCCACGCCTGGCGTTAGCGATAGAACTCATTTTCCATCCCTAGTCTTAATCCTACATTCACAGCATACATCACAAACACTTGAGGGTAGTTTCCTGGACTTCCAATTCAGTACTTCATACTACTACCCTTCACAGGCACAACCCATCAAGCGTCATAAGCATCATAAGGGTATTTTCCAGGAATACCACTCCATTACTTCCTGTTACTGCCCTTCATAGGTATAACCCATCAAGCATCACAAGCATCACAAGGGGATTTTCCTGGACTACCACTCCAGTACTTCCTGCTACCGCCCTTCACAGGTCCAACTCATCGACTCCATAAACTACACGTTTCAAAATGGAGTCTTCTCCGGTGTGTAAATGCAACATCACCAATCCAGACCAACCTATACAGATGGGATTCACACAACATACCTATTCCATACTCCATATCTGGATCTATATGCCAAACTAATGGGGATTCCAAGAATCAACCCAAGTAAATCCCTTCACAATCCACCCTCTGGTGGGGGGAAATCCATGCACATGCCAAAACGAAGGACTTCACATGTCCAGGAAGGAAGATCGATACCCTTGACGACCTCTTTGGAGCCATGGAATTCTAGCTAGCTGGAAAGAACCGCAGCGGCCTTGCCTCCATAACGCTGGCCTCGGATCTCAAATCGGAACACAGCAGCTCCACCGGTGGCCGGCTCCCCTCTCCTCCTCCTCCTTACTCTCTCTTCTCTCTAGCTTCTTAGAAAGAGGATAACTTAAGCCAAATGAGAATCTCATCTCAATTCCTGGCTTTAATACAGCAGGGAGAAGTCTGGGCTATCGGATCCCAGATGAAGAAAATGGGCGGCCACGATTCGTCCACAAAAGGCTAAGTTTTTGGTTGACACGGCCTATGACACGCCCATGTCACAGGCTGTGTACCTTAAGCGGCACATAACCACCTTAACCAAAGCAGAACACGGCCCTGTGACACGCCCGTGTCACAGGTCGTGAGCCCTAACACGCCTTCAGATACACCCATGTCTGGGGCCATGTACCTCAATCAGCACACACCAGATTCACCCCGAACAGGACACGGCCATGTGACACGCCCGTGTCACAGGCCGTGTGCCCAGAGACACACCCATGTCCTGCCTGTGTTCACCAGGCCTCATTGCCTGGCCAAATCCAGAGAAGGACATGGCCATGTGACACGCCCGTATCATAGGCCGTGTGCCCTTACACGGCTGTAGACATGCCCCCGCCGTGTCTTTCGTCGAGTAAAGTTCGTCGACCAGAGGGGGACACGCCCTCTGACACGCCCGTGTTGCAGGGCGTGTTTCCTCGCGGGAACTCGTCGAGTGCAGTTCATCGAGCACTCGACAGGCTGCTCAGCCATACAGAGCAGGACACGCCCAGGGACACGCCCGTGTCCCAGGCCGTGTCACCCAACGTGAATCCAATATTTGGATTTGGGGTGTTACAACCCTCTCCTCCTTAAAATAAATTTCGTCCCGAAATTTGCACACAGTAAGGAACTCAAAAACAAGATGTTATAACTTAACCAAAGTTTAATACACCTTGACACACACTACATAACAGTTTACACCAATAGCTCGGTAAATTCAGCTTACATGGTCTGCTCTCGCTCCCATGTTAGCTCCTCACGGCCACAATTGTCCCACCGAACTTTAACCATACCGATTGTCTTGTTCCGCAACTGTTTATTGGCACGATCCTCGATCCGAATGTGCCTAACCTTCGTCATTAGCCCATACTCCACCGGCATACGATCATTCTCGATCACTTGAGCTGGATCTTTGATGGCTTTCCGAAGCACCGAGATGTGAAACACATCATGTAATCCACCCAAGCCTGTCGAAAGAGCTAGCCGATATGCAGCTTCTCCAATTCGCTCTGCCACTTCAAACGGACCAAGATATCTCAGACTTAGCTTTTCAGACACCGAATCCTGGACACGCCTTTGAAGGAATACCCAATCGCCCACCGCGAACTCCACGTTCGGTGCTTGGAGTTGTAGTACTTTGCTTGTCGATCCTGGGATATCAGTAGCCGCTCCCGAATAGTGTGTATCGTCGAGTTAGCTTCATCGACTTCTTTACGCCTATACAGTTTAGATTCGCCTGCTTCTGCCCAAGCTAACGGTGTACAACACTTCCGACCATACAAAGCTTCAAACAGTGCCATACTGATGCTCGCTTGGTAGCTATTGTTGTACACAAACTCCACCATATAGAGATGATCTTCCCATATCTTACCAAAGTCCAGGGCGAACATTCGGAGCATATCCTCCATTGTTCTATTGGTCCTCTCAGTTTGGCCATCCGTTTGGGGAAGAAAGGCCGCACTGAATGTCAATTTTGTGCCCAACAGCTGATAGACTAGTCTCTAGTCATTTGATGTAAATCGCCCATCACGATCGCTCACAATGCTACGAGGAACACCATGTAGCCGTACAATCTGTTCAACATAAAGTTTTGCCAAACTTTCCACTGAGTTGTCCCGTTTGTTCGGAAGGAAGTGCGCCACTTTCGTCAACCGGTCTACAATCACCCAGATTGAATCATTCCCGCATTGCGATCTCGGTAACCCGTGCACGAAATCCATTGAAATATCATCAAATTTCCATTCCGGAATCGGTAACAACTTCAAGAAACCGCCAGGCTTCTGGCATTCCGCTTTCACCAAAGCACACATTTGGCATTTGGCCACATAATGAGTTATATCCTTCTTTAGTCCTGGCCACCAGAACAACTTCTTCATGTCTCTAAATATTTTTGTGCTCCCAAGGTGAATTGAGCACTTCGTAAAGTGAGCTTCGTACATCAACTCTTCGCGCAACTTACCCATACTCGGGATGCACAACCGGCCCTCTTTCCGCAAAAGGCCGTCATCCCAGGAGAATTGGCCATCTAGCCCATCTTTTGCATAACGTTGGAGACTTTCATCTAACTCCGTTGCTCGTCGAATCCTGTCCGCCAGGTCATATTGTACCTCTGTTTAGTTCAAGCATGCATCGGACTGTAGAATTCTTGTCAACATAAGAAATCTCCAACGCTTCCAACTCCTGGATCAGATGTTCATCGTGCATCTGCAATCAATTTGCCCTTGACGGAGTCCTACGACTCAAGGCATCAGCGACCACGTTTCCCTTACCGGGAGTATAATGAATCTCAAAGGTGTAGTCACCGAGAAACTCCAGCCACCTTCATTGTCGCATATTCAGATCCTTCTGCTCCAACAAATACTTTAGTCTCTTTTGGTCCGTAAAGATATCCACTTTTACGCCATAAAGATAATGCCAACATAACTTAAGTGCAAAGATCACCGCTGCCAACTCCAAGTCGTGGACAGGATAATTTTTCTCATGCACTTTCAACTAGCGTGAGCTATAAGCAATCACCTTTCCGAACCGCAGAAGAACGCATCCTAAGCCGCTCCCTGAAGCATCACTATAGATCTCATATCCATTTGTACCACATGGCGATGTCAACACATGCGTCGTGGTCAAACGAATCTTTAGTTCTTCAAAAGCTCGCACTCACTCCGGCGTCCAAACGAACTTCTGCTCCTTCCACGTCAGTGTGGTCAGAGGCAAAGCGATCCGCGAGAAGTTTTCTACAAAACTTCTGTAGTAGCCTGCCAGTCCAAGGAAACTCCTGACTTCAGCCACCGAAGACAACACAGGCTGTTAGGTACATTAGAAAATGTGTAACTGATTTGGAGAATCCTCACCTAACTCAATGATATTCATCAATGTGTATTTGATGGTGTGTTGAGTTTCAATGTGCAAGTTAAGGAAATGCAGAAAAAGTTTCTAAGTACAAGTGTCGACACTTGACAACAATTGTGTCGACACTTGGGAAGAATTGTGTTAACACTTAGGAAAGGTTGTGTCGACACCAGGAGCCAGATTGTGTTAACACACAGGACTTGTGTCGATGCATAGAAAATCTGTCGACAACAACTGTGTCGACACATTCCAGAATTCTATCGACAATAAATGTGTCGACACACAAGACTTGTGTCGACACACACCAGAATTCTGTCAACACCAACTTTGTCGAGACTAGAAGGTGTTGTGTCGACATACAGGACTTGTGCCGACACATTCCATAGAAGCTGTGTCAAGAATATAAAGAAGGGCTATGTCGACACTATGAGAGGTGTGTCGACATCATCAAGAATTATGTCGACACATGGTCTATTTGTGTTGACACTTTTGGAATATTGTCTCGACATTGTTCTGCTGAGATAGAGTACATTGAGGCATCAAGTGTCAAGACTGAAGACTTGACAACTGTCATACCTAACAATGTTGTTGCATCTGTCAGAGCTGTCAGAAGGCCGTTATGAACTGGATCAGCCAGTAACCTCAGAAGGGCCTATATAAAGACCTGCTCTATCATCAAAAAAAGAAGAAGCATGAAGAGCGAGATCTAAGAAGAAAGGATTTGTCATCTTCAAGTCATCAAGAAGGCAGATTCTGAACAAGTCTGCAAGAAGATTTCAGATCAAATTCTGAAGGAAGCTGGATTGAAGATCATCTCCAACTTCACAAGAAGATCAACCTTACTTTGTTAAGATTCAAGAAGCCTTGAAGAGGCTAAGACAAGTTGGATCTTAAGCAGTCAGATCTATCAAGAACTGAACAAGAAGCCTTCACCCCTTTCTCTCTCTACCTAGGTGAAGGAATTATTCTCTTATAATCAATTTTTATTTGTAGGATCTTATATAGATCTGAGTGTAAGAGAGTTATCTCTCTAAGTTGTAAGCCTAAGTTTATAAAGGCTGAGGTAGGGCTGTGTCCCTGAGGCAGGGGATTAATTTCTCTGAGTTGTAGGACTGGAAAAAGGCTGAGGTAGGGTTTGATAGCCTGAGTGGTAGGAGTGTGGACTCACTCTGAGGTAGGATTCTCTGCAAGAATCTGAGTTGTAGGACTTGCTGAAGTCTGAGCTGTAGGAACCATACTAGGTTCTGAGTTGTAAGATCTGAGGATCTGAGAAGGAAGATGGAAGTTCGGCCAAATCTATTATACTGCTAGATAGGTGAAGGGGGAAAGTGGATGTACCCATCATTTGGGGAACCACTATAAATCTGTGTGTATGCTGTGTTGGTTGTGTTTTCTTTCAATCTGTGCTGTGATAGTTATTGCATAGATTAATTACTAGTAAAATATACTGTCTGCCTTAATAAAAAGGAATTGAACTTATTCCCCCCCCCTCTAGGTGTTTAGGATATATTGAAACCAATTCTTTCAAGTGGTATCAGAGGGAGGTTGGTCAAGATTAGACTTAACAGTCTGAGTTGATCTATAAGGTAGTTAACAGTTATAATCAAAATGGGTTCAGGTGAGAATCAGAAGGAACTTGGATCCATGAAACTTCCTATCTGTAGAAAATAAAATTTTGGCATATGGAAAGAGAGGGTCAGATTGTTCATGGAAGCATATGATCCAAGAATTTACATCACAGTTCTAGAAGGGCCATTTATTCCTATGAACATATCAGTTCTTGATGCTAACCTCAAGACTCCAAAAAGTTATTCAGAAATGACTTAGGAAGAGATCATCAGAGCAACCTTAGACAAGAGGGCACAAACATAATTATGAATGCCATAGATGACTCTACATTCCAGAATCTGGTCCATTGCAAGACCTCCAAGGAGATGTGAGACACTTTGATTGTCTACATGGAGGGAACAGGAAGAAGTGAGAGAGGATAGGAAGTCTATGCTAAATCAAGAATATGAAAGCTTTAGACAAGCTAAGACTGATAGCATAGCTGAATGCTATAAGAAATTCTTTAGAATTGTTAATGAGCTAATGAACTATGGAAGAGTATTTAGCACTTATGAATTAAATGACAAGTTTCTCAGATCACTAACCAAGGATTGAGATACTAAAATATATGCCATCAGATAGGTGGCCAGGCTTGCAGATACACCTCCACCAACCTTATTTGGAAAACTGTTATCCTATGAGTGCAACTCACTGCTAGAAAGAAGGAGGAGAAAAACAATAAGTCTGAATACAGAGAGAAGTCAGTTGCCTTTAAGGTTGAAGCCCCAAGAAAGGGCAAGAGAAAGTCACCTTCTCCTCCCAGGAGAATGGTTGAAGTTGAATCTGAAAATACTGACATCAACACTTTAGACAGTCACAACTCTGATGAAAACTTTGCTGCCTTCACAAGGCAGTTTCAAAGGTTCATGAAGAAGAAGAAATGGAGAACAAAGCCATCTTCATCCTTCTCCAAGGATGACTATTACAAGAAGAAGAAAACATCTAAGGATGACAGGTATGACTCTAATCCTAGTAAACAAACTTCTTCTAAAATTGTTTGTTATTCTTGCAACAGGCCAGGACATGTCATAGCTGATTGTCTTGATAAAAGAAAGGAATCTAAAGATAAAAAAGTCAACAAAATAAGGGCAATAAGGAGAGATTCTTTGTTGCAAAGAAGTAGAAAAGCTGGACTGATTCCTCATAATCAGATTCAGGAGAAGAGGCTTAAGCTGAAGCCTACATTAGATTATTCACTACTGAAGAGGATCCAGTAGAATCAGAATTCTTGCAATTACTGGACTCTATAAATGGGATTGAAGATCATCATTGCAGAGGGCTGATGGCTTTGACTGAGGAAGATCAGTGGCAGGATCAGCCTGGTCCCAGTAAGGAAAACAGTCTATCTCCAGGTTCTGATTATTATACTGGATCAGAATTAGAAGCATATGCATCAAGAGATGAGGATGGTTCTGAATCTAAATGGGATGTTCATCAACTAATTGATGAGTATGATGATTTATTGCAAGCTCTTAAGAGAAGCAGAAACCTTAACAAGAAACAGGCTGAGGAAATTGCATCTCTTAAATTGGCTGCATCAGATTCAGCAAAAATGTTGGATTTGAAGTTGAATGAAGTTGCCAAACTGAAAAATATAACTTTATTCAGATGGGTACAATTACATTCAAAAATGATCACATCAAGAGTCTGGAAGTCAGACTTCAAAAAGAGAAGGAACTTGTGGCTAAATTCTCAAAGCCAAAGTCAGTCTTACCCTTAATTGATGACTTTATTCTCCAAAAGGGTAAGACAGGATTAGGCTTCAAGGGAAAAACCAGGGTAGCTAATTCCAAAAGAAAAGACAAAGCCCCAGTTCAGCCACAAGCCTCCAAACCCCCTATTTCTTTCAGGAAAGTGATGCAGCCTACTAACAGATATGACCATGATATTACACATGGTCACTATAAGCTTGGTGATCAGAATGACAAGGGTGCAAATGCCAATAGGGTACCCCATGAACAAACACACCATGTTCTTCATGATTCATCAGTGTTTGATGCACCAGCCCCAACACTCAATAAAAGGACTGCTGATAGTAATGCTGTTAAGACTGTATTTAAAAGAAGATATAATAGATATGAGTGCTGGTGTTGTGACAAAGTAGGTCATTATGCCATAGATTGTTGGCACAACACAACTGTCAGGAAAATTACCAGCTTACCTATTAGAAAGGCTGCATGCAAACAAGTCAAGTTTCAGTCTAACCTGAACCTAGAACCCAATAATTATTGAGGTTCTAAGGTTAAGTACCCTTAGGTCTCTTTAACCGAACGACATAGAACGGGTACGGTTCCATCTAACCCGTGCTCACATCGCAACGACAATTTAAGCCATATGCGCGGGTCAAACTTCTCCCGAGTCCCGTTTCCATCACACATCACATAACCCGGTTATGTTCAAGTTGGATCTCAGGCCGCCAAGTTGGCAAGATCACGCATCCGCCCAGTTTTCCGGGTGCACCTTAGAGTTAATCCCCAAAGCTCCCTGTTGCAATCTACCACGTAGAAAACTCGAAAAACAAATATTCGCACGGAGTCTTCTCCGGCATTTATGCAATGCAACATCACCGATCCAGACCAACATGTCTGGATAGGCTTCACACATCATGCCTATGTCCGTTCTCGAATACGGACTCTAAACAACGGGGACTTTACATATCTACCCGAAGGAACGCCTCCAACTCACCGCAAACTCGCGAGAGCGTGCTTCCTATGCAAAGAAGGAGAGCTTCACATGCTCAAGAAGAGAATCGTTACCCTAGCGTTCTTCCTTGTCGCCATGGAAATGTAAGCGGATGAAAAGCACTGCACTCTCTTTGCCTCCGTAGATCCGAAGTCGGTTCGCGATTTGGAGCTCCGAAGCTCCGCCGGTGACCGGATCTAGGCTTCTTCTTCCTCCTTTGCTCTCACCTCTCTCTTGACTTAGAAAGAGAACCACTCAAGTAAAAATGAGGGTTTCAATGGCCCAATCCCGGGTATATCACAGTAGGAACAACCCCCAACCGTCGGATCCCAAAATAAGGAAACGAATGGCTACGATTCGTAGTTGAAAAGTAAAACCTGGGCCGAATATGGCCTGTGACACGCCCGTGTCCAGGGCCGTGTCCCTCATTCGCCGTCAAAATCGACGCATCTTGAAAAACACACGGGCATCTGACACGCCCGTATTCGACCTGACACGCCCGTGTTCCAACTGACACGGCCGTGTGGCTAGCCGTGTACCCCCATCGACTCAGCCCCGAAAACAACCTGAGACTCATACGGGTCTTAGACACGCCCGTGTCAAACCTGAACATGCCTGGGCTCCAGGCCGTGTTCACTATCTCGAAACTTCGTCGAGCGAAGTTCGTCGACCACATGACACGACCTTGGACACGCCCGTGTCCTAGGCCGTGTGCCTTGTCTCGACACATCATCGAGCGAAAATGTCGACTTCGCGGGCTGATTGTCGACACGGGCTCGACACGCCCTGAGACACGCCCGTGTCTCAGGCCGTGTGCCCCGTCTCGACACATCATCGAGCGCAAAATGTCGACTTCGCAGCCAAATCGTCGACTCGAGCCTGACACGCCCTGGGACACGCCCGTGTCCCAGGCCGTGTGCCCCCTTCCAAATAGCAGATTTGGCCCAAAACGCCTCCCATCGCTCTTTTGAGTTTCGAGGCGTTACACCGACAGACAGGCCAGCTAGGATAAACCTCCAGACCTCCCGGTCTCCAAACAACAATAGACCGTCTGACCTACATACTGCAACACTCCCCCTCAAGCTGGAGCATAAATATCAATCATGCCCAGCTTGTCACAAATGTCGAAAAATGAGGCGGACACCGGCTTGGTGAAGATGACCGCCAACTCGTTGTTTGAAGTGATGAACAAAGTACAAATCTATTTCTTTAAGATCTCCTCCCGAATAAAATGACAGTCGATTTCTATGTGTTTTGTTCTCTTATGAAAGACCGGATTTTTGGAGATGTATATCGCGGCCTTATTGTCACAAAATATAGGAAGAGGATAGTTGTAGACCTCTCCTAAATCAAGCATGAGAGCCCGTAACCATTTCAACTCAAACGTTGTCGACGCCATACTGCGATATTCTGCCTCTGCACTAGACCTGGAGGCCACAGACTGTTTCTTACTCTTCCAACTCATAAGATTTCCTCCAATAAACGTGCAGAAACCTGATGTCGACTTGCGGTCCCCTTTGTCATCAGCATAGCTCGAATCAGAGTATGCTTCAACCTTTAGGTGACCATTCTTCTGAAAAAGGAGTCCTTTCCCTAGTGCTGCTTTAATACACTCCCATATCCTCAGGGCATATTATAGATGACATTCCCTAGGAGCTTGCATGAACTGGCTCACCTTGCCAACAACATAAGAGATGTCGGGTCTCGTTACCGTGAGATAAATTAGTTTACCCACCAGATGCCGGTACCTCGTAAGATCGGATAGAAGAGGCGAGTCATCTGTCCAAGTTTTGTCTTCTCCAGCAGCCATGGGACAACGGGCAGGTTTAGCACCAGCCAATCCTGCCTCCTTTAGAAGATCAAGAGTATACTTCCATTGGGAAAGGACCATGGAGTTGGGCTTCCTAGAGATTTCAATCCCCAGAAAGTATTTTCGGAGCCCATATCCTTTGTGACCAGGTGTTGACGGAGGTGTTTCTTTGTCAACGTTACCCTATCCTGGTCATCTCCAGTAAGAAGAATGTCATCAACATAAACCGCAAGAACTACCAGACCAGAAGTGGTTTTTCGAACGAACAAGGAGTGATCGGCTGAGCTTCTTGTAAAACCAATGGCCGCAATAATATCGCTAAACTTGTCAAACCAGGCACGTAGACTCTGCTTGAGGCCATAGATAACCTTCTTTAGTCGGCATACTCGTGTCTCCCCCTGAGCAACATACCCAGGAGGTTGCTACATGTAAATATCTTCCTGCAGTTCACCGTAGAGGAAAGCATTCTTAATATCCAGCTACGAAATGGGCCAATCCCTATTGACAGCGACAGAGAGAAGGACCCGAATGGTGTTGAGATGAGTAACGAGAGAGAAGGTGTCGAAGTAATCAACACCACAGGTCTGAGTGAATCCTTTGGCCACCAGGTGAGCCTTATAGAGATCCACACTGCCATCGTGATGGAATTTGACAATAAAGACCCAGCGATATCCAACGACATCCATGCCCAAAGGAGGGGGAACCAGGGTCCAGGTGACCCGTTCAGCAAGGGTAGCAATTTCCTCATCCATGGCAGCCTTCCAATGAGGAATAGTGAGAGCCTCCTAGTAGGTGTGGGGAGTGGGAGTCGCGGAGATAGCCAATGAAAATGCCCTGAGAGAAGTAGTGAGACGATCATATGAAACAACAACAGCCAGCGGGTGCTGGGTACACGTCCGCACCCCTTTGCGAAGAGAAATAGGAAGATCCAGGTCGACTTGTTCCTCAGTAACCGGAGCATCTGTGGCGGAGAGAGCTAGCCCGGGAGAGGAGAGAGACGGCCACGGAGAAGAAGGAGATGGCGGTGGTGATGTAACATCCCACTTTTAATTAGACCCCTCTACTTAGGTTGGGTTAGGACATATGGTGGGGACATGGGTTTAGTCTAGGATTGAACCATGGAATTTGGGTCTAACCACATGGGGCCCACAATAGGGCCCAAGGTAATTTAAGTCAAACCAGCCCAAATTGGGGTCCTGCCCACACATTGACTCCACCACTGCATCCCTAGCCCTAACACCAACCTAAGGGAACCATGTGACATATCACAAGGTCACCAATTGACTAGAGTTGACCCAAGTCAACCATAATCTTAATTTGGTCAAACCCACACCTAAAGGCCCAAATAGTCCAAGTAGGGCACCACCATGGCCCAACCCAAGTTGGGTAGTGTCATAGGGCCCATGAACTTCAGGTGGGGTCGGCCCACTCATCAAGTTGACCAAGTCAACCATAAAGTCAACATAGTCAATTTGAAGCCTAAATTGGGGAAAGAATGAACCAAGCCCACTCCCTATGGGATAGGCCCATTAGTCAAGGCTCAAGACCAGCCCAAGAGGCCAAGGACTGCCCCTACCCCTCTAAATTAGGAGAGAGATTACATGCAAAGGGGTAGAAAAGGAACTTTGGAGAAATGAGGAGAGAGAGAAGAAGAATGAAGAGGAAGGATGGCCACATGGCCACTTACTCAGCTGCCTAAGCTTGCTGGCCGGCCTCCTCAAGCAATTTCAAAGGAATTTGGAGCATCGTGGCCACTTGGCACTATGGGTGAAACAACCAAAGCTCAAACCGAGCTCCCCCTTGGGATTATCTCCCCATACACCCACTCTCAGCCCAATCTAGCCACACCATCAGCTTCAGAGAGGGGAAATGACTGGAGAACGAGTCCTGGAGCAAGGGAATTGCTGGAGAATCGAGGAAACGTGGAGGAGTTGCCAGAGTAAGCTCGGCCATGGCTCACCGCCGCCAAACTCGTCGTCAAGCCACCGTAACGGTTCATTTCACCTCACCTCTACCCGTACTAGGATCTTAGATCGTTTAGGAGAGATATCGGGCTCAATTGAGCCCGATTCCATGTGAGAATAGAGCCAAATTCTCGAGCTTTTCTTCTTGCTCGGGATCGCCGGAGGAGCCGCCTCGACCGCCTCACTGCCGGGAAATGCTAGCCCCCACCTCAACGGAGGTGGTGGCAATAATCTCCGGCAGTTGCGCCGGCCCAGGTGGCCGGAAATGGCCAGACAAGGTGACCCAGCCAGGCTCAATCTCAGCCGTTGCTGATCGGGGACGATGATGCGATGCCGTCCGTTTTATTTAAATGAATGATTAAATGTTAACTTAGGGATTATTTGATAAATGTCACACTCTGGCAGTGATTATAAATACAAATTTTAGGATACTTAGGGACATTTCCAGAGGTAGTGATGAATAGGAATGTTGCCACCCTAAAGTTCAAATTTGGAACAATAGAACTCCCTGTAGGGCTGTTCTACTTGGACTGGTCCTAGGCAAGAGAAGAAATTCAAATGCATGCCCATGACAAACCAAAAGTCACATGACCCAAAATTTTGGACATGTGCTTGACTAGGGTAGACTTAAACACTGTCCAAAAATTGGAATTTTTGTGAAAGATTTTTCTATAGTATTTGTGAAAATACACAAAAGTAAATTAATGAAATATTTGGAGTAATGTGACTCCAAATGGCCCTAAATTTTGGTGGCATGTCCTTGGGTTCATTATAGGCCCATTATAACAATTTCAGTCACTTTTGACCTCTGCATGATGGGTATTCCCTCTTGAATGTGAAGGGTTAACATAGGCTTGGGGTGCATATAGCCATATTTACCAAAATGTGAATTTACCCCTTATTACACTTGGTATCACTACAAAACTCTGGACATGAGTTCATATGGATGGAGTTTACCCATCATAGAAATATTGAGATTTTTGGAAGCAAAAATCCCATTACTTGGAATTTTTGAAAGTTAGGCCATTTATGTGTAAAAATTTGAAAATAGGGATATTGATGATTTTAGACCTTCAAATTTTGATAAGAACTCAAGGGAGTCATATTTAACCCCTGGAAAATTTTATGGGTCTGTTAGAAGATTATAATTTGGAATTATGTAGAATTTACAAATTTGCCCTTTTATGGTAATTATTTAACAAATGATGGAAATTCAACAGGAAAATTATGGGAAAATTCCTAGTGTTTTAAATATGCATTTGTGACCTTGTGTAATTTTTTGGATATTTTTGGATGCGTCTATAGATTTAAAATCCAAATAGTGGCATTTTTGTAATATTTGTCATATGAATGTTAGTAGACCAAATTACTGTTTTGGACCATGAAATTTTGTATTTGGTATTATTTAGCAATTTATATCTGCAGTAATTTTCCTAGAATTTTTAGAAACATATTTAATATACTTCATTTGTAAAGTGGCCAATTCATGGATTTATCTTTAAATGGAAAAATAAATGGGAAAATTACAAATCTTGAAAACCTGTCATAATTAGCCTAGATGATCATCAGGAAAATCTATTAAACCAGGGAGATCATTTGATATAGCACTTCTTATATAAAGTGACATAGGCCACTTAATTAAAGGATTTAATTTTCGGTCATATGATTTAGAAAAATAGTAAAAATTTCACATAATCAATATCATATATCATACCATCCTGTGATAAATGGTTAGGGTCACCTTGGCCAAGAAATTGGAAGTCGTACCTTATGGGTGGTAGTAGGTCATGGGTTGCGTCTAGCTCAGAGAGCCTATATTATTAGGACCGCAGGGGGATAAGAATAAACATTGAGATGGTAATCATTTGGGGGAATAAACCCTGGTCGGTCTATTATCGGTCATTTCTTGGTTACGAGCGATAGAGCGCAAGTCCTAGGATAGAACTTATAACAAAGGCCGGCGGAAGACCGCCACCCTTCTACTAACATTTTAAGTCACTAGGATGACTTCAGAGAAATAATGAGAGCAAAATATGGGCAATGAGTAGTCACTAATAAGAGTAAATATCCTTGAGAAATGGAACTTTGGGATTCAACCCATCGTAGTTCCTAGTTCCCTCGAGAGCACTTCACCGGGCATGCCCTGGGCAGTCTTGGGATAATCCTAAACCACTAGGTGTAACTAACACTAGACAAGAGTAGTCTAATAGGTTAGGGCATTGTGGTTCATTCTCACCCGTGATGGGTTTGAGGGATTTGAGTAAACGCACAAGTGTGCATTCTCACCCGAGGAGGGTTGGAGGGATTCATGACTAAGGCACTGATGTGCAAGCTCACCCATGATGGGTTGGAGGGTTTCAGGACGGTTTGGTCATGTGAGCTGGAGGCTCGGGTTGGAATATCTTGCATGTGCATAAACTTGTGGCGGGTCATGCGGTACTGGGCCAATCGTCACACCGATGGCAGTATGGTGGCTCTGGTGACGTATGATTGTTTGAGGGGCCAGTGGTTGTTTTACGCTGCGGTCTGGAGGACGATCCCCAAAAATGCACACTCGACCAAAAAGACTGGTGGGTAGCCAACAAATAGTACGCAGAGACTCTAGAGTGCACCTAGGACGTGTATAGAGGCGTATGGAGGTCTAAGCCTGGTAGTGTGATACCCGCCTAGGAGTGGAGACACCCGCTCCACTGCCACTAGAGCCACAATGGTGGTACAAGAGAGTGATGCTAGCTCCAAAAAGTGGGATCTAAAGGTCTGTGATCACAGAGTCGTTGTGTGTGAGTTGCACTTGCATGACTCATAAATAACTGCATGCATTCATTCATATTAGGGCATACGCTTCATGGATCCTTATCATATAAATTAGTTTGAGCTCTTTTATATGATAAGTTAATTTTAAAAACTCTAACTTATATGTTTGTATGGACACTCATATAAGTTAGGATACTTCTGTGATGTATATTAGCAGTAGATTTTTATACTTTAATTACTGCACTTTAGTTATTTCCAACTTTACTTACTTTTGTACTGTACATGCTTCTACATTTGGACTATATACATAGAACTGCCAGTGTAGATTTACTGTTTACATTCATACTTGGTAGCATAGATTCCTTGTCACATGCTTCCCTTTTGTTACCCCTTGCTGTCCTCCGCTTCGTCCTCCCGCACGGTGCCTAGGAGTTGCGGGGCGAGGTGCGGAGGAAACGACTTATTCTTTTTGACTAATGGTCGGTAACCAAACTATTTTTAGGAGCTCAAGAAGATGGAGCACCAGCATGACCGACAGGACGAGGTGACAGGAAGTGAGGAGTTGATACCACCACCGCCTACTACATCTACTGCAGAATTTCCTAAGGTGGGACGAGTAGGAGGATAGTTTTGCTTCTGCATTTTATTGTGTGAGGAGAGTTGATATTCATGTACAAGGCATAAGCACTTTTTACTCTTCTAATTATTTCTACTCATTGTGAACTGGATGTACTTTCATTTCATTATATGATATGTACTGCGACTGTAGACTGGTTTGTAGTTCATTTCTATATTACTGCTGTACTTCTGTTTCTCATATTGGCATACAGTTTTTTTTATAATCGTGCTAGCCGGCAGGATCGGCGTCTTGCGGTGTCGTCTAAACCGTGAGTTAGAGTCAGCGTAAGGCGGCGGTTCTGGGCATAATACCGGGAGCCTCCTTGGTAAGGGGAGGGGTCTTACAAGCTGGTATTAGAGGAACAAACGATCATAAGAGAAGAAGTCCAGAGCACTGGGACACCCTGCACGAGCATTAGTTTGTGGACAAACTATGTAGCGGAAGCAATGGTGTGCCCATGTGTAAAAAGGCACATAAAACACTCCACATAAGCAATGAGTTAGGCCAACACTAATATAAACCTTACCTTTGTGCAACCTCCCAGGGTCGCCGTACTGCAGAGTGTGGCCCCTTCCCCTCTGGAACCCACTCATTTTCTACAGACAGAGACGGGCCAGACCTTGACGTCCATCCTTGAGGCCTTCAGGGCCCAGCATATTCCGGCACCGCTGCCGAATCCGGGATCAAACTGGCTGAGTGCGTTCAAGAGTTTGTCCCCGCCCATGTACCACGGGATGAAGAATGCAGTAAAAACGAAGGAATGGCTCGAGGCTATACACGAGATGCTGGCAGTCATCAGCTGCCCTGTCAGCGAGGCAGTTCATTTGGCGCCTACTGCACTGGATGCCCATGCGAAGAGGTGGTGGAAGTCCATGATGGACTCCACCTATGGAGATAGGGGTCTGACAGAAATATCTTGGGACGAGTTCGACGAGGTATTCTTGGACCATTTTGTGTCTACCACGGATCGGGATGAGTTAGAAGAGAGGTTCTTGAATCTCAAGCAAGGTACCAGATCAATGATTGAGTACTAGAGGGAGTTTTCCCACCTTGCTAGGTTCGCGAGGGTACATGATTCAGATGACAGGAGATACGCTAAGAGATTCTACCGGGGCCTTAGAGATGATTTGAGGTAGGCCTTACTGTTCATTTCTCATGGCACATCAACTCAGATTATCGAGATGGCCAAGAAGCTGGAGGCAGACCAGCTGATGGTGCAGAACAGAGGAAAGAGATCACTGGATGGGTCGTTCTTTGGGGAGAATAGCCGGGGCTCGCAGAGGGGCAGAGTCATTAGGCACAAGAGAGGTGGGGGACGTTATCGTCCCAACTACAGGCAGGAGCAGGGACCCCCTACAGCACCAGCTCCTCCACCACCACAGACACATGGCCAGATGAGACAGGATGATCGTGGCCAGCGACCAATAGTCTGCCTCGCGTGCCATCATCCCGGTCATATTAGATCAGAGTGCCTGCACCAGTTTCGTCCACTCCCTCCTCCACCTCCTCCACCTCTAGTTGTCCCTCCAATACAACAGAGCCGAGGTCGAGGATGAGGTCGAGGTCGAGGTCGAGGCCGAGGACCTTTTGGCCGAGGCAGAGGACAGGAGCAAATGTATGCATTGGACCTCGCTGAGCCGAGGAATCCGGAGGAAGTCATCACAGATATATAACTTATGACATGAAATTAAGACATTTTCTTTTATTTTTACTATTTTACATAATCTTGACCATGAAGCATAACTACCCATTTGAAACTCAATCAACCTCAGACATAGTCTTCATCAGCGGCAAGCCCGCTCATACCCTATTCGATACGGGTGCTTCACACTCATTCGTGTACGAGGCCTTTGTGGAAGGATTGGACGACGTAGAGCAATTCACGGGCACGATGATGAGAGTGAGACCACCTTATGGATCGGTGCTACTATCATCTGCCAGGTGTAGTATGGAGGCGAAAATCGGCGAAAAGACATTTGAAACGCCCTCAACGATTCTGAAGATGCCATATTTCGACTTGATCTTGTTCATCACTTGGTTACATTGGAACCATGCCCAGATCGACTGCCCGTCGAGAAGGATCACGCTGACGCACGGAGACTCCCGCGTCATCATTGAAGGTATTAGACTCGTCTCCCATCTATTACTATCATCTGTACAGGCCGTCAAAGCCCACATACAAGGAGAGGAGGTATATATTATCTGCTTTGAGATGGCGGGAGTAGAGACTTCTATGGGTGATATTCCGATAGTTCGGGACTTTTTCGACGTGTTCCCGGAGAAATTGCCCGGATTACCACCGGCCAGGGACACAGACTTCCGTATTCAATTGGTACCAGGAGCTAGGCCCGTATCTCGTGCACCATACCGGATTGCGCCAAAGGATCTGGCAGAGTTCAGGATGCAGTTACAGGAGCTGGTAGAGTCAGGGTTTGTCCGACCGAGCTCATCGCCATGGGGAGCACAAGTATTATTTGTCAAGAAGAAGGATGGCTCGCTGCATCTCTGCATCGACTACCGGGAGCTGAATCGGTTGATGGTCCGGAATACATACCCGCTACCCCATATCGACGAGCTTTTCGATCAGCTTCAGGGAGCCTTTTTGTTCTCCAAACTAGACTTGAGATCGGGGTACTATCAGCTGCGAATCCCGGAGGAGCACATTCCGAAGACAACATTTAGTTCCCGCTACGGATTGTATGAGTTTACCGTGATGCCATTCGGGATCACGAATGCGCCTTCTGCATTCATGAGCTTGATGAACCGCGTTTTCGAGCCTTACCTGGACAGGTTCGTTATAGTCTTCATCGATGATATATTGATCTACTGTTAGACTCAGGAATACCATACACAACATTTGGCAATAGTTTTGGGGAAGCTGAGAGAGCACCAATTGTATGCAAAGTTCTCCAAGTGCCAGTTTTGGCTGCAGGTAGTGGCATTCCTAGGGCACACTATCAGTGGGGCAGGGTTGGACGTAGACCCAGCCAAGGTGCAGGCAGTCAGAGATTGGCCGCAGCCAAAGTCAGCATCAGATATCTGCAGTTTTCTGGGACTCGCAGGATATTATCGCAAGTTCGTGGAGGGTGTTGGATCCCTAGTTTGATTTGGGCTAGGTACACTAACTTAGGATCTTGTGACCCACAATGTATAGCCAGGGTCATAGTTGTGTCCTAGAGTCTAGGAAAAGCCCTTAGAGTCAACATCACATGGACCAGCTATCAATAAGACTGCCAGAGACTCAAGACTTAGAAGATTTCAAGACTCTGTAAAGTGAGTTCGACATTCGTCGAACTCAGGTCGACGATTGTCTTGCTCAGCTCGACGATCTTAGAGAAAATTCTCTGAGCTGAGCTCGACGAACTTTATTCTTTTGTCGACGAATCTTTGGACTACTACGGCATTCTGTCAAGACTATGTTCTCTAGTCTCAGGTCGACGAACTCAGTTCTCTGCCCGACGAATTCTAGATTATCTACTTCAACAACTTAGACACAGAATATTTGACAACTCCAGAAACTCAGCTCGACGAAATCAAATCTTAGGTCGACGAATTCTGGATACTTTAACTTTAATTTCAGATATAGCTGTGAATATTCTAAGTCCAGAATAGTTGCTGAACTCCAGTCGACGAACACATTTACCAGCTCGACAAACTTCAGACACAGAATAGGCAAAGTTCAGAAGAGACATCAGTTCAGTTTCCAGCTCGACGATCATGGAACTCAGCTCGATGAACAGAAGCCGTCTGGTCGACGAACACAACATCTTAGCTCGACGAACTATGGACTCAGTTCGACGATTTCTGTCATTTGTTCGACGATTCAAGACTAAGTCATTTCCAGCCCTATCCCCATTATTACAGCAATAATTCCTGAGTAATCAATGCTTTAACATTCTCTGAATATAACCGTTAGAGGAGCATTGATTAGGATATTCTCCAGGATTATTGCTTGCCATTTTTCCATGGGACAGTTGGGGAAATTATTCAATGCTGCTTATTCTCTAGGCCGTCAGCATTGAATGTAGAGGGAATTCAAAATTCGAAAGACCAATTTCCCCAGAAAATATAAAAAGATATTTTTCCCTTTTCTTACCAAAAAAAGAGATAGAAAGAAAGTCAAAAACAGATACAGAGAGAAGATTACTGAATCAGACAAGAAAAACACAACTCGTCTACTCTCAGTCTGACACAAGATTTCTGATATAGAACAAGAAGAACAATCATTCAAATACCAAGAGTCTTCATTCTTCAAACTCTCCAAGACACTTCACAGGACAACAAATCTTCCATCTGTCAAAGAAGTTCCTGAAGATCTCTCAGATCAAAGATGAAAGCTTGAAGGCCTATCACCCTGTGCAAAGCTCCAGTTCTCCTGAACTCTTCTACATCTCAGGGGGAGCTTTTATAACATCACTGAATCCACATAGTCTTCTCATTGTGATTTAGAAAAGAAGATTTGCATCACTCTCTCATCTACACCTCTGTAAAGGGTTGTCATCTCCCTTCAAAAGTGATTCCTGTTTACAAGTCACCTGATCAAAAGACTTGAGGATTTGGTTTTTGAGCACCTGATCAAAAGCTCATTGGTGTCAGACACCTGATCAAAAACCTGAGTGGATTCCCACCAGGGTGGTAGAAGAGTGGATGTACCCAGGTTGGGGAACCACTATAAAATTTCTTGTGTCGTATGGTTGCCCCTTTTCTTTTTGTTCTTGCTGTGCTTGTGTTTTTAGGACTGCTGTGTGCTTATTTATTTTGTTTTAATTCAGCACCTTTTAATTACAACAGAAGCTATAATAGTTTTATAAGGACCTACAAATACTCTATTCACCCCCCTCCAGAGTATATTAGATCTAACAAATCACTTTCAATTGGTATCAGAGGGGGTTCCTTTGGTTGTACAAGCTAAACCTTGAACCAAAGATCCTTTGTTAGATCTAAACATTATTTCATTTTCATTTAAATTATAAACACAACTATGACACAGAACAAGGATTATGCAGGCACCAGACCTCCAGTTTGCAACCTTAATAGGTTTGCCATCTGGAAGGCAAGAATCAAGTTGTACATGAACTCTATTGATGAAGACATCTACAACTCTATTTTGACAGGTCCTCCACATGCATCTACATCTACAGCATCTTCCAGTAACAATGCAGTCCCACCACCTGAGTGGACTGCAGCCCAGAAGAAAGCAAAGATTGCTGATGCTAAAGCCATGAACATATTGGCTCAGACTATGTCATATGACATCTTTCAGAAGGTGGCTGAGTGCACCTCTGCAAAAGCAATTTGGGATTCGCTCAAATAAATGGTTGCTGGCTCAGCAGATGAGAGGAAAGATAGAAGGTCAAACCTCATCACATAATATGAAAACTTCAAGAAGGATGAGGCAAGAACAGTTGAAGTGATGTACAACAGGCTTAGCTCCATCATCAGTGAGCTAAGGACCTTAAATAAAGAAATCACCTTGACTGAAGTGAATGACAAGATCCTAATTTGCTTCCCAAGCTCATGGGACACTAGGATCTGGCCAATCAAAGAGGACAGAAGCTTGAATAAGATTTCAATTGAATCTCTCCTGGGAAAGCTCAAATCTTATGAGCAGCCAATCAAGTCCAGAGAAGCAGTGGAACACAGAACTTCCCCTCCAGCAAGGAAAGAATAATCCATTGTATTCAAGGCTGCTGAAGAAACTGAAGCCCCAATAGTCAATGAAGAGCTAATGAGTCTCTTTGCCAAGAGATTCTTCAAAATGGCAAGGAAAGACTTCACAAGGAAGTCATCCAGAAATGACAACCAGCCAAGGTAAGACAAAACTCCCACTAAAGAGGTAGTGTGTTTTGGGTGCAGGAAATCAGGAAATTTCATGTCTGAATGTCCTGAAAATCAAAAGAAGGAAAGAAGAAGAGAGAAGGAATCAAGAAGCAAGCATTACAGTAAGCCCTCTTCCAGCAAGCACAAAAAGAATGACAAAGGATTTGTGGCTGAAACATGGAGTGACACAGAAGATGAATCCACATCTTCCAGATCTAGTGAAGAAGAAGAGGAGGCCAAGGCAAAGGAGGTTTGCCTCGTGACAATTGATGCAAGCAGTAGCAGATCAAATACAGATGAATCTGATAATGAAGAAAACCTGTCAGCTGAAGATCAGGTAATAACATCTTATGATTTTGAATCTGATGAATTTAAATTTGAATTTAAAAACCTATGCTTAGATTTGATAAGCTCTGAGAAGGAAATCAAACTTCTCAGAGATAAATTGAATGATCTAGATAAAATCACTTCTGAAAATGCAAATCAATCTAGTGAACTGAAATCTGCAAATGAACAAATTACTTTTCTGAAATCAGAACTTAGCAAAGCTAAGATATTAGAAGAATCATTAAATGACAGAAGTTTGAAATTGCTAGATATAACCAGCACAGTAAATGCTAGAACTAATAACTGCATATTAGGATTAGGAGCCACATCCAGTGAACCAACCCTAATCCAAAGGAATCATCTTTCAAAACCTGTAAATTTTATCTCTGATAAAGGAAAGAAAAACACTGAACAAGTAAATAAGGTTAATAAAATTCTAGAACAAATTGAAGCTAAGGACAAAATTAAAAACCAGAAGAATGATAAACATAATAATGTTCAGCAGTTATCGTCGAACTCAGATAGACGATATAGGAACAGATCTTCGAACTCAGAACGCCGATCTCTGAATGCAAACTTCAATAATAATCATTCGTCTAACTGCGATCGATGAACTTTGTATGGTTTGTCGAGCAGAGGTCGACGAACGTGGGGCATAAAAATGAATATGTTCATTCTCTGTGCAGAGATCGACGATCTCAACCCAACTTGTCGAACTCTGGTGGAGAACTTACAGAAATTCGTCGAACCCAGAAAGACCTAACCAAAATTTTAACTGTTACTGCAACTTAATTAATTCTAGAAAAGCCTTTAATCCTCTAACTGATTTGGTTATACCACCTATAAGATATCACCCTCTAGGATATAAATCCCAACCAGAATTTTCAGTTATTTCTAGCTTTTCATATCAACAAAACAAAGGACCCAAGGTAACCTGGGTCAAGAATATTTAACTGCTTTCATTGCAGGAGAAGAGCTGTCCAGGAGTGAATCAACCATGGTACCTGGACAGTGGATGCTCCAAACGCATGACAAGTAGCAAGGACAATCTCACCAATTACAAGTCCAAGCTAGGGCCAAAGGTGATCTTTGGTGATTCAAAAAGTGGCCAGTCTGAAGGATATGGAGCAGTGAAGATTGGAGCAGTTACATTCAAGAAAGTAACATATGTAAGAGGACTCAAACATAACCTCATCTCAATAAGTCAACTTTGTGATGAAGGTTATCAGGTAACTTTTAACTCTAGCTCTAATATTATTTCATCTAAAGGAAACAAACCTGTTATAATTGGAAATAGACAAGGCAACATATACTTAGTTGATTTTTTATCTGCAACCTCTGATATTTGTTTACTTAATTTAACTAGTAACCAGAATGATTTATGGCATAAAAGACTAGGTCATGTAAATCTGAAAAACATTGCTAGGCTATCTAAAGACAACCTTATTAGAGGTCTATCTCCTGGTCCCTACAAGAAGGAAGGCCTTTGCAAGGCTTGTCAATTAGGCAAGCAAACTAAATCTAGTTTCAAATCCATTAATAAAAGTGATTCACCTAGGATTTTGTATTTGCTACACATGGATCTATTTGGACCCATTGCTGTACAAAGCCTAGGAGGGAAATCCAACACTTTTGTTATTGTAGATGACTTCTCCAGGTTCACTTGGGTATCCTTTCTGAGATCTAAGTCAGATACATTCAAGGTTCTTACAGATTTTCTCAGGACCATATAGATTGAGTTCTCTACTCATGTTGCATTGATCAGAAGTGATCATGACATAGAGTTTGAGTCTCTTCTTATGCATGAGTTCTGTGAGAATGAAGGTATCAGGCATTGCTTCTCAGCTCCTAGAACTCCTCAACAAAATGGGGTAGCTGAAAGAAAAAATAGGACACTCATTGAAGGTGTAGGTACATTGCTTGCTGATGCATACATGCCACTAACCTTTTGGGCAGAGGCTGTACACACTGCAAACTATGTCCTGAACAGAAGCTTAATTCACAAACTAAAGAACAAGACTCCCTATGAATTGCTTAAAGGGAAGAAACCTAAAATAAACTATTTTAAATTATTTGATTGTACCTATTATATAAATAATAACAATAAGAAATACATTAGAAAATTTGAGGCTAAGGCTGAAGTGAGAATTTTTCTAGGATATTCCCAAGTAAGCAAAGCCTATAGGGTCTTTAATAAATCATCATTGAAAATTGAGGAATCAATTCATGTAAGCATTGATGAGACTAACATGTATTGCAAGGAGAAAGAAGTTTCTACCAGTAACTCTTTGCAGGTACCTCACTTGTGTGAGAAGTTGGATGACCTAAACCTTACCCAAGTGGTTCCAACTCATCCCTCTCCACAAGTCAATGAATATAGTGAAGAAGAAAGCATTGAAGGGATTGACTCTCCTCCAACAGCCAACATAATTCCACAAGAGGAATTGGTTTCAAATGCTGTTGCACAACCAACTCCACCCACTGATCTTGTCACACTTAGGAATCACTATAACGCCCCCAGTTTTTCTTTGTTTTGATTGATCTTGGATTGGTGTTACGATGACGCATTTTTGACCTTTCGCCGTTGTAGAGCGTGGTCTTAGCTCTTTAGGTTGCTTGTGTGGCCTGATTGTAGCCTGGTAGCAAGATTCCCCAGCTAGCCGGAGTTTGTTTTGGTGACTCGGTTGGGCCTCTTAGGGAATGCTTGTGTTTTGGCTTCGGGAGGTGTTAGCCCGAGTGTGCGATCGTCGGATGTTGTTTTCGACCTAACCGTTGTTTTCGTAGCTTGGGTGTTTTGCTACGGTGCGAGTTTTGGTCGAAGTCCGAGATCGCTTGCTTTCGCGTCGTTTCGACGTTTGTTATGTTAGCTGTAATGTTGTTGTGCTGTGCACGGCCTGGTGTGGCCGAGCTTGTTAGGCTGGTGCCTGCTCTTCTCTTTTTTAGCTAAGGAGTTAGCTGTTTTTGGGTACGTTTGGGTGTCACGGCCTAGGTCACGGGCATGACCTAGGGCGTGTCGAGCTCGGGTAGAGCTCTCCTTTGTGTGGTCGACGAATTTTGGTCGACGGGTGTTTTTGGTAGGAACACGGCATGTGACACGGGCGTGTCACAGGGCGTGTCCCCCTTCGGTTCTTCGAGCTGCGCTCGATGGTCATCGGGTGGTGTTTTAGTGAGGACACGGTAGTGTCACGGGCGTGTCGTATCGGACACGGGCGTGACACGGGGCGTGTCTCTCTGTTCGACGATCGGCGCTTGACGATCGTCGAGTGGTGTTTGAGTTGGTACACGACCTGTGACACGGGCGTCTCACAGGGCGTGTCCCGTGTTTCGTCGAGCTGAGATCGACGGTCGTCGAGCGGGTAGGTGAGTGACACGCCCCGTGACACGGGCGTGTCGGACGGGACACGGGCGTGTTTGGGGCGTGTTCCGTACTTTTTCTCCTGAGAGCATCTTTTGTTGCCGTGAACCGTTTTTCCTTATCATTTCGTCGTTCTCGAGTCTGGAGAGTTTCCAGCGGAGGGGTTTTGGGAGAAGGCGGTGGTTTTTTGGCCGGTGATTGTGGGAGGGAGCTCGTTTTTCTCGTACAACAGCGGATTTGGCTTCCTCTCGTCTAGATCTTCCCTTCCATGTAAGTTTTTCTTGATTTAGGGTTGATTCTAGGAGTTGAGAATTTCTGATTTCTTTTCTTCTTCCTCAAAGCTTCAGTTTTGGTCTTCTAGGTGGCCGATCTTGCCTACGGTGCCAAGCTTTGGAGATAGCTGTTGTTTTTCCTGGAGGTAGAGGCAAGTGGCTCCCTTGCCCTTGCCAAATTATTTCTAACCCTTACTCTGTTTTCATTTTCTGTGCAATACTTCTGTTTTCTTTATTTTCCTCCCTAGAAATTAGAGTAATAGGATGCCTTTTTCCTTCATTCCAGCCATGGGCTGCTTCATTACTTTCTACATTTAAATCAAGCTTTCTCTCTTTTTGTCTCATTTTGGTGTACAGTGGGTAGCTAGAGTTAGGGTGAGGCTGCAGTTAGTTGTAGTTTTGGTTTAGTTGCGGTAGCCCCGAGTAGATAGGATGGAAGGGAGGGTTGGAATTAAATTCCCAACTCTCTGTTTCCACGCGTTGAGAGAGTTTAGGCTGCGGTTTTAACTAAACTTTACGTTTACCCTAAGTAGAAAGCGCTGACAGCGTTGAGTGAACCGAGTTCATTCAACGCCGTCATCCAGCGTAGGTTTTGCGGCTAAGTATTTTGGGCGTCAAGTAAGTGGAGCTTACTCAACGCCGCGTCGAGTGGGCTCGACGTTTCTGTCTTGGGTTCGTGTGTTTTCTTAGGATTGTTAGTATGACTTTTCCCTATTCTCTAGGAGGTGGTATTGGCTGTTCGGCTAGTTTTTGCATGCCGACTCTTGGGTTGTGGCAGGTGGTGGAGTTTTGTTGCCTCTGGAGGGGTGGTTTTGTGTGGAGAGCTGTGGCCACCGCCTTTTGCCCCGGTTTGGGTTGGCGTGTGTGGGACCCTAAAGCTGCCACTGTTTGACCCCTTAGCCCTTTTTGGATCTAGTTTCGGTTATGTATTCAGATCCATGTTTTGACCACTGCCATTAACCCACGTGTTAGGACTGTTAGCTCCTTTCCTATTCTATGCCTTCTTCTTTTGGCATATATGTATATGTCTTGTTGCTATTACAGGCTCTTTTGGTAGGGCATATTGCTTTTATTGCTCGCACTTGGCGTGCTTTGCTGTGCTTTAGACAATGCTCTTTTCTTACTGTCATGCCCTTTCTTTTGCTTATAGCAGTTTGTTGCGGGGTTGGTAAACCCTTCTTACTTGCTCATAAATCTAATGCTCGATTTACCTTTTTGATAATTTTCTTGCTGAGGTGTTCTTTTCTTGAATGCCTTAGGTCCAGGTTGTAGCCAGTTCAGCGGCTAGTTCTTCTGGAGGGGCTTGTTGGTGGCCTCTTGGGTAGCTGAGATAGCTGATCCCCGATTTTGTGAGGTAGTTCTTTACCTTTCTGTATAGACATACATACTCACTAGTGGGTTCGTGTCAGGTTGTTGACGCCCACTGGTGGCTTCTTGCGATGCTGGGTATGAACTTAAACTGCTATTTTTTCCTATTTGTGGTTGTTTACTTGCTTCTGGGAAGGATTTATGCTAGGTTGCATGTTAGATATTTTAAACCCTAAAAGCATTACTATATGTATCTCATGCATAACATATTTATAAAACCAAGACACTATTTTTCCTTAGCATAAAAGACTATCTTTAATATATACTATATTCGCTTTAGAGTCGTGCATACCATGAGTCATCCCTCGGGGACACTTATGCTCATTTAGGGTGTCAACTTAATTGAACCAAAGTATTTTCTGCTGTGTATAAATATACTTTTAATTGTGGACTAGCTGATCCACCGCGCCGAGGGATACGACCATTCAACATAACTGGTTATCTTTCATATTAATCAACGATTTTTCCTTAAAATCTAAAGTCTGGAGTTTTGCCTGAGCGTGTGCAGTTATCCCCTGCACGACGTGGTAGCACAACACGTATTTTCTCTTGCTCTGATGCGGTGTAATCGTAGAGATAATGCGGGTTGTGACAGTTGGTATCAGAGGGAGGTTGCTTGGCAAATGGTCGGGCAACCTTTCCCTTATTTGCATTAGTGGTTAGCGTCATACCATACACACACCGATATGTCATCAGCATGTCTTGGCTAACGCACGAACACTACACTCATGAGCATAAAGAAGTATACGGGGCATATTATGTAGTATGGGATGCATAATATGCGTTTGTATATGGATCCACCATAGGAGGCAACATGTGAGGGTTATGTAGTATGGGATGCATAATCTCACCACGTGAATGCGGCTAGCACGTTTTCTTTTTTCGTTGCATGAGAATGTTATGTAGTATGAGATGCATAACATTTTCATGTGTACGCCGCCCATGACATGCATTAAGGCCTTTTTAGAATGCATAGCACATCATGCATAGCATAACATTTCATAAGCACAACGTGCCAAGCTAAAGATTTGCATGATGACATATGCACACGCATGGTTTTGAGTCAAAAGGAATACAAATACATGCATTCATGGTTTAGGCACATGAGTTAGTATGATGGTGGTGAACCATCTTAGGTTAAACATAACATCATCATGGTAAAAAAAACAACTCCCAGAGCAAGTGTTGCAGTTGAGGTTCATATTTAAGTGTGTTTGTCTGTACTGGGTAGTTTTGTTCTAGCTGTTGGGCTAGGTCTTGTCTAAAGCTTGTGCGATTATAGGATGGCAAGACGTCCTGCGACGAGATCGACCCCCCAATCCGAGGGTGAGACGTAGGGAGCGCAGAGCGAGGCGTTGATAGAAAGCCTGCGGCAGAGTAATGAGGCCTTATCGAGACAGGTAGTGGATATGCAGGCTCAGATTCAATCTCTTGTAGCAGTGGTGGCAGGATGCACTTGGGAGCCATTTAAGGTGATGCTGTTAAGTAAGTTTCTGCCTTCAGTCGAGCGGGACCGGCTAATGAATGACTTCCTCCATTTGAAGCAGAGGGAACAAACGGTTAGTGAGTATGAGATTGAGTTTAACAAGTTGAGTCGGTTTGCTCCTGGTTTGGTGAGTGTTGAAGCAGATCGAGTTAAACGGTTTCTGTGCCGACTAAGAAGCGATATTCAGCAGTTAGGAAATGCCTACGGATCAGTCAATTTTGCCAGCATGGTTGAAGCTGCCTCGAAGGTCGAGGCCATTGAGAGTGCCAAGAATAAAGCACAGCAGATGAGGAAGGATAAGCGGAAGTCCGGTGGAGGGAAGAGCCCTCAGGAGCCTGATGCTGTCTCGAGAAAGAAGAACAAAGTGCTTTGTAGCTTCTGTGGCCGGCCAGGCCACCCCTTGGAGAGGTGTTTCAAAAGGTTGGGAGCACAGAAGAAGGAACAGGTGCATGCGATTCAGGGTGCTCCCAGAGGAGACTTGGTATGTGCCTTGTGTGGAAGGAAGGGGCATGATGTTGCCCGTTGCTGGCTAAAAGATAAAGTCGGTTTTCAGTGCGGCCAGAAGGGTCATCTCAAGACAATGTGCCCTCAGACCCAGCCAATTCAGCAGCCAGTTCCCCTCCAGGCTTTGCCACCGCCTCAGCAAATGGATAAAGGAAAGGGGAAGCTGAATGTGCTTTCGGCAGACGAAGCGCAGACTTCGACCCAGGTTATCTCAGGTTCGACTCCTCCCCAGCCGTTTTGTCATGTTCCCTTTTTGGTTGTAGTTTTCGTTTTAGCATTTGTTGCCTTAGATGCGCGCGCTATTAGTAGGACGATTGAAGGTAAAGAACTGCTGGGCGCGCGTTCTCTTCGATTCCGGCGCTACCCACTCATTTGTGGCTAGAGCCTTTGTGGAGCGGTTCAGTTTGGGCCTAGATCGTGTTGGCGGTGTCTTTTGCGTTAAGTTCCCCTACGGTGACTCTGTGGTTACAGACCTGGGTGTCCTTGATTGTCCGATTTTGTTGGGGGATTTTCTAGTAAAGGCAGATCTGAAGGTGATTGACCTGGAGGACTTCGATGTTATCTTGGGCATGGACTGGTTGTCCAGGTACGATGCAGTTATCTAGTGCAAGGGTAAGCGCTTGGACTTCGTCAAAGACAACGGTCAGCCAGGGAGCGTTTATGGGTATTCTCTCCAGGAGTCTCCAGTCATTTCTGCGGTGCGTGCTCAGAAGTTGCTTGATTCTGGCTGTTTTTCCTGTGTGGTCTCTCTGGTAGGGACAGTTGTTAGAGCGCCATGTTTGGAGGAGATTCCTGTGGTGTGTGACTTCTCTGATGCGTTTCCCGACGATCTTCCCGGTCTTCCACCCGATCGAGACGTCGAGTTTGTTATAGATTTGGGGCCAGGCACGCATCCTATTGTACAGGCACCGTACCGGATGGCCCCGCAAGAGCTGGAAGAGTCGCGAATCCAGCTGGATGAGATGTTGGCAAAAGGTTTCATAAGGCCGAGTTCTTTGCCTTGTGGTGCACCAGTGCTGTTCGTTAAAAAGAAAGATGGGTCGATGAGGCTATGCATCGACTATAGAGAGCTGAACAAGGTTACTATTAATAACAGGTACCCTCTGCCACGGATTGATGGTTTATTTGACCAACTGCGTGGTAGTGCCGTGTTTTCCAAGATTGATCTTCGTTCGGGCTATCACCAGTTGAGGATTCGGGAGTCAGTTGTTCCACGGACGGCGTTCCGCGCTCGTCATGGGCATTTTGAGTTTTTGGTTATGTCATTTGGTTTCACTAATGTGCCCTCAGCTTTTTATGGATCTGATGAACAGAGTTTTCAAGTATTTTCTAGATAAGTTTGTGATTGTCTTTATAGACGATGTTTTGGTGTACTCTAAAGATGCGGAGGAGCATGATCGACATTTGCGACTGGTCTTGGCAACTCTGAGAGACCATAAGCTATACGCCAAGCTGAGCAAATACGAATTTTGGTTGCCTCAAGTTTCTTTTCTAGGCCACGTGGTTAATAAGGAGGGAATATCGGTGGACCCAGAAAAGATTGTTGCTGTTATGGAATGGGAGAGGCCTGTTACTCCCAGAGAGATCAGAAGCTCCTTGGGCTTGGCTGGCTATTATAGAAGATTTGTAGAGGGATTCTCTACCTTGTCTGCGCCGTTGACCAAGTTGACGCAGAAGAATGTAGCCTTCATATGGGATGGCAAGTGTGAGGAGTTTTTTGAGGAACTAAAAAGAAGGTTATGTTCAGCTCCAATTTTGTCTTTGCCTACTGAAGGTAGTGAGTATGATATATATGTGGATGCGTCGCATGTCGGACTGGGCTGCGTATTGATGCAGGGAGGGAAGGTGATTGCGTACGGGTCGAGACAGCTAAAGACTCACGAGAGTAACTACCCTACGCATGACCTGGAGTTTGCAGCTGTGATCTATGCGCTGAAACTGTGGAGGCATTTGTTGTATGGCGCGCAGTGTAAGATTTTTACTGATCACAAGAGTTTAAAGTATGTCTTCACCCAGAAAGAATTGAATCTGCGCCAGCGGAGATGGTTGGAGTATGTGGTCGACTATGATGTTAAAATCCAGTACCATACAGGCAAAGCGAATGTGGTGGCCGATGCCCTGAGTCAGAAGTCAGGAAGATTTTCAATATCTCCGCCTAGCGTCTAGTGGAAGAGTTCCTTTTGATGGACATTTCTGTGGGAAGCTGCGATTTGCAGAGTAGCTTGGCAGTGGCAGAACCTTCGTGGATTGCGCTTACGAGACTGCATCAGAAGGATGATCCCGATCTTCTGCATTTGTATCTTCGAGCTGAAAAAGGTGAATTGCCAGATTTCTCTATAGATGATGCGGGTACCTTGAAGTATCGTGGCAGGTTTTGTATCCCCGCAGTTGGAGATATCCGGGACATGGTGTGCAGAGAAGCCCACGGATCTAGTGTTGCCTACCATCCAGGGTCTACCAAGATGTATCATGATTTAAAGCAGATTGCCTGGTGGTATGGAATGAAGAGGGACATAGCCAGATTTGTTTCTGAGTGTTACACTTGCAGGCGTGTGAAAGCCGACCATGGGAGGCCTGGTGGCAAGCTGACTCCCTTGGAGATTACGACGTGGAAGTGGGAGAGTATCTCGATGGATTTCATTACGGGCTTACCGAGATCTCCTAAGGGGCATGTTTCAGTTTGGGTGATCGTAGAAAGATTGACGAAGTGTGCTCACTTCGTACCATTTAAGATCGATTATCCGATGAGGAAGATAGCCGAGGTGTATTTGGATGAGGTTATCAAATTGCATGGTGTACCTGTAAGTATCATATTGGATCGAGACTCCAGGTTCACGTCTCGTTTTTGGAAGAGCCTTCAAGATGGGTTGGGTACAGATTTGAGGTATTCCACAGCTTATCATCCGCGGACCAATGGTCAGACGGAGCGAGTAAATCAGATTGTGGAAGATATGATACCGATGCTATATTCTGGACCACCGAGGTACGTGGGACCATTTTGATTGTTGAGCAGATTGGGTTATCAGCTTATAGGCTGGCTATGCCCGCAAAGTTTTCCTGGCGTGCATGATGTCTTTCACGTCAGTCAGCTGCGGAAATGTGTGATGAATGGCAGACAGGTTTTGGATTATGTGCCTCAGTAGGAGCCGAATCTTTCTTATTTGGAGGTGCATGTCCGTATTTTGGACTCTCATGTTCGTGCGTTGCGGAAGAAGAGTATTCCTATGGTTAAAGTTTTATGGAGGAATCAGGATGTAGAAAGCGCGACTTGGGAATTGGAGTTGACTATGAGGGAGGCTCACCCTCATCTATTTCCCTGATCTTGTGTCTGGTATGTTTTGTGTTTTTTTATATATATCCCCTTCTTGGCTATTTCTCTCTCCTTCTTGTTAGGGGTGTTGTGAGTAAAGTTTCGAGGCGAAACTTTCTTTTAGGGGGAGTGGCTGTAACGCCCCCGATTTTTCTTTGTTTTGATTGATCTTGGATTGGCATTACGATGACGCATTTCCGGCCTTTCGCCGTTGTAGAGCGTGGTCTTAGCTCTTTAGGTTGCTTGCATGGCCTGATTGTAGCCTGGTAGCAAGATTCCCCAGCTAGCCGGAGTCTGTTTTGGTGACTCGGTTGGGCCTCTTAGGGAATGCTTGTGTATTGGCTTCGGGAGGTGTTAGCCCGAGTGTGCGATCATCGAATGTTGTTTTCGACCTCACCGTTGTTTTCGTAGCTTGGGTGTTTTGCTACGGTGCGAGTTTTGGTCGAAGTCCGAGATCGTTTGCTTTCGCATCGTTTCGACGTTTGTTATGTTAGCTGTAATGTTGTTGTGCTGTGCACGGCCTGGTGTCGCCGAGCTTGTTAGGCTGGTGCCTGCTTTTCTTTCTTTTAGCTAAGGAGTTAGCTGTTTTTGTGTACGTTTGGGTGTCACGGCCTAGGTCACGTGCATGACCTAGGCCGTGTCGAGGTCGGGTAGAGCTCTCCTTTGTGTGGTCGACGAATTTTGGTCGACGAGTGTTTTTGGTAGGAACACGGCATGTGACACGGGCGTGTCCCCCTTCGGTTCGTCGAGCTGCGCTCGATGGTCGTCGGGTGGTGTTTTAGTGAGAACACGGCACTATCACGGGCGTGTCGTATCGGACACGGGCATGACACAGGGCGTGTCTCTCTGTTCGACGATCGGCGCTTGACGATCGTCGAGTGGTGTTTGAGTTGGTACACGGCCTGTGACACGGGCATGTCACAGGGCGTGTCCCGTGTTTCGTCGAGCTGAGATCGACGGTCATCGAGCGGGTAGGTGAGTGACACGCCCCGTGACACAGGCGTGTCGGACGGGACACGGGCGTGTCTGGGGCGTGTTCCGTACTTTTTCTCCTGAGAGCATCTTTTGTTGCCGTGAACCGTTTTTCCTTCTCATTTCGTCATTCCCGAGTCTGGAGAGTTTCCAGCGGAGGGGTTTTGGGAGAATGCGGTGGTTTTTTGGCCGGTGATTGCGGGAGGGAGCTCGTTTTTCTCGTACGACAGCGGATTTGGCTTGCTCTCGTCTAGATCTTCCCTTCCATGTACATTTTTCTTGATTTAGGGTTGATTCTAGGAGTTGAGAATTTCTGATTTCTTTTCTTCTTCCTCAAAGCTTCAGTTTTGGTCTTCTAGGTGGCCGATCTTGCCGCCGGTGCCAAGCTTTGGAGATAGCTGTTGTTTTTCCTGGAGGTAGAGGCAAGTGGCTCCCTTGCCCTTGCCAAATTATTTCTAACCCTTACTCTGTTTTCATTTCCTGTGCAATACTTCTGTTTTCTTTATTTTCCTCCCTAGAAATTACAGTAATAGGATGCCTTTTTCCTTCATTCCAGCCATGGGCTGCTTCATTACTTTCTACATTTAAATCAAGCTCTCTCTTTTTGTCTCGTTTTGGTGTACAGTGGGTAGCTAGAGTTAGGGTGAGGCTGGGGTTAGTTGTAGTTTAGGTTTAGTTACGGTAGCCCCGTGTAGATAGGATGGAAGAGAGGGTTGGAATTAAATTCCCAACTCTCTATTTCCGCGCGTTGAGAGAGTTTAGGCTATGGTTTTAACTATACTTTATGTTTACCCTAAGTAGAAAGCGCTGACAGCGTTGAGTGAACCGAGTTCATTCAACGCCGTCATCCAGCGTAGGTTTTGCGGCTAAGTATTTTGGGCGTCAAGTAAGTGGAGCTTACTCAACGCCGCGTCGAGTGGGCTCGTCATTTCTGTCTTGGGTTCGTGTGTTTCCTTAGGATTGTTAGTATGACTTTTCCCTATTCTCTAGGGGGTGGTATTGGGTGTTCAGCTAGTTTTTTCATGCCGACTCTTGAGTTGTGGCAGGTGGTGGAGTTTTGGTGCCTCTGGAGGGTTGGTTTTGTGTGGAGAGTTGTGGCCACCGCCTTTTGCCCCGGTTTGGGTTGGCGTGTGTGGGACCCTAAAGCTGCCACTGTTTGACCCCTTAGCCCTTTTTGGATCTAGTTTTTGTTATGTATTCAGATCCATGTTTTGACTACTGTCATTAACCCACGTGTTAGGACTGTTAGCTCCTTTCTTATTTTATGCCTTTTTCTTTTGGCATATATGTATATGTCTTGTTGCTATTGCAGGCTCTTTTGGTAGGGCATATTTCTTTTATTGCACGCACTTGGTGTGCTTTGCTGTGCTTTAGACAGTGCTCTTTTCTTACTGTCATGCCCTTTCTTTTGCTTATAGCAGTTTGTTGACGGGTTGGTAAACCCTTCTTACTTGCTCATAAATCTAATGCTCGATTTACCTTTTTGATAATTTTCTTGCTGAGGTGTTCTTTTCTTGAATGCCTCAGGTCCAGGTTGTAGCCAGTTCAGCGGCTAGTTCTTTTGGAGGGGCTTGTTGGTGGCCTCTTGGGTAGCTGAGATAGCTGATCCCCGATTTTGTGAGGTAGTTATTTACCTTTCTGAATAGACATACATACTCACCAGTGGGTTCGTGTCAGGTTGTTGACGCCCACTGGTGGCTTCTTGCGATGCTGGGTATGAACTTAAACTGCTATTTTTGCCTATTTGTGGTTGTTTACTTGCTTCTGGGAAGGATTTATGCTAGGTTGCATGTTAGATATTTTAAACCCTAAAAGCATTACTATATGTATCTCATGCATAACATATTTATAAAACCAAGACACTATTTTTCCTTAGCATAAAAGACTATCTTTCATATATACTATATTCATTTTAGAGTCGTGCATACCATGAGTCGTCCCTCGGGGACACTTATGCTCATTTATGGTGTCAACTTAATTGAACCAAAGTATTTTCTGCTGCGTATAAATATACTTTTAATTGTGGACTAGCTGATCCACCGTGCCAAGGGATACGACCATTCAATATAACTGGTTATCTTTCATATTAATCAATGATTTTTCCTTAAAATCTAAAGTCTGGAGTTTTGCCTGAGCGTGTGCAGTTATCCCCTGCACGACGTGGCATCACGATAGGTATTTTCTCTTGCTCTGATGCGGTGTAATCGTAGAGATAATGCGGGTTGTGACAATCACCCAGATCTCAAGAGATTGGAGACATATCAGCAGGTGTACAGATAAGGCATCAACTCAATCAAGATGTGATGCATGCCTGATTTCTCTCTCAGATTGAACCTCAATCCATTCATAATGTAGAGAAAGATCCCCACTGGATCATTGCAATGCAGGAGGAATTAAATCAGTTTGAGAGATTTAGAATTTGGGATTTGGTTCCAAGACCACAAAACTACCCAGTTATTGGAACCAAATGGGTATACAGAAATAAGCTTGATGCCCAAGGAGTTATTGTGAGAAACAAGGCTAGGCTTGTTGCTCAAGGCTACATGCAAGAGGAAGGAATAGATTATGATCAAACCTTTGCTCCTATTGCAAGGTTAGAATCCATAAGAATATTCCTATCCTATGCGGCCTACAAGAAATTCAAGGTCTACCAAATGGATGTGAAGAGTGTATTCTTGAATGGAGTATTAAAAGAAGAGGTTTATGTTGAACAACCTCCAGGTTTTGTCTCTCCAACTATGAAAGTGAGGGTTAGGTATACAATACTCTGGGGGGGGGGGGGTGAATAGAGTATATTTAAAATTTGTTAGGTCCCTATAAATGTGCTGTTACAGCTTTTGCTGTAAACTGAAATGGTGCAGTAATTAAGAAACTGGAAAACAGAAAATAGTAAACTTAATCACAGCCACACAACAAGAACAAAAAGAAAAAGATAGGCAACCAGATGACACAAGAAATTTATAGTGGTTCCCCAAATCTGGGTAGTCCACTCTTCTACCACCCTTGGTAGGAATCCACTCAGGTTTTTGATCAGGTGCCTGACACCAATGAGTTTTGATCAGGTCCCTAAAAATCAACTCAATTCTTTTAGTTAGGAGACTTGCAACCAGGAATCACTTTTGAAGGGAGATGACAACCCTTTATACAGGAGGGGGTGAGAGAGTGATTTTGTCTTCTCTTTCTCAATAAATTGAGAAGACTTTTGTGGATTGATGTTTAGCAAAAGCTCCCCTGAATTATTGAATGGTTCAGGAAGATTTGGAAGCTTTGCTGTAGGGTGATAGGTCTTCAATCAAAGTTCTTGACAAGCAGTGATGTAGGAGCTTCTTCACTGATTTGATATCTGTTGTCTTTGGAAGTCCTGGAGAGAATATTGAAGAAGAAGACTCTTGATATTTTATGATTGTTCTTCTTCTTCTTAATGAAGATCACTGCCCGTCACTGTAAGCTTCAGTATGATTTCTGTGTAAAACTTTTCTGCTGCTATGTGAATTCTTGCAGTCAGTCTATGTGTCTCTGTTTTTCTCACTGAGTATATTTTTTTTGCTGACTGCTATCGATCTTGTCTTCTTCTCTCTCTTTCCAAAAATTCGAATCCTTTGTAATTAATGCTGACGCCTTGAGAATAATCAGCATTGAATCATTTCCTCAACTGTTCCGTGGAAAGTCGGCAAGTAATATTCCTGAAGAAGACCGTAATCAATGCTCCTTCTAACGGATACATTCAGAGAATGTAGAGCATTAATTACTCAGGAATTTCCGCATTAGAATGGGGACAGAAGGCCGGAAATGGCTATGTCTGGAGTCGTTAAACAGTTGGCAGAATTCGTCGAACTGAATTACCAATTCGTCGAACTGAGATATTAAATTCGTCGACCAGACGGCTTCTTGTTCGTCGAGCTGAGTTCCAAGAACATCGAGCTGATACCAGAGCTGCATGCTTCAGAGCCTTTGCCTTTTCTGTCTGAAGTTCATCGAGCTGAGTTTGTAACTTCGTCGACTGGAGTTCAGCAACCATTCTCGACTTAGTCGAGTATTTTGTGTTGACTGATATTCTGTGTGTCGACATGAATCTTCTGGTGTCGACATAAGTTTTCCGGTGTCGACATAAGTTGGTGTCGACACATTCCCTAAGTGTCGACACAAATCTTCTGATTCCAGAATTCGTCGAGTAGAGTACTGAGTTCGTCGACCTGAGAAACTTCATTGACCTGAGAAGTTGTGAACTTGAGATCCAAGTTCATCGAGCTCAGAATCTTATTCGTCGACCAAAGTCTGAAGTTGGACTTAGAATAATCTGGAGTTATCCTGACTTTAGTTTGTTGAAGTATCCCAATTTTCGTCCACCAGAGAATGAAGATCGTCGAGCTCAGCTCAGAGAAATATCTAAAGTTCGTCGAGCTGAGAATGTCTTTCGTCGACCTGAGTTCGATGAACGTCGAACTCATTTTACTTATTCTTGAAATCTTCTAAGTCTTGAGTCTCTGATAGTCTTGTTGATAGTGTTGGGTCCGGCGTTCCTTCACTTGACCCGTGGCGCTTTGCTACTTATTTAAGAAATTAAGTAGCGCCCTCTCCAACAGTCCGGGCTTTTGGTGGAGTTGGGTATATGATTGATCTTTCAATTGGTATCAGAGGAGGTCACGAGTTCAAGACTGGGGGGGCGCTATTAAATCCTAATTTTTCCCTTCTACCTGTGTGGGTCCGGCGGGTCAGGCAACCGTGGACATGTGGTAACCCCACCTCTGAGCCAGGTGGGCCATGTGGTAACTCCACCTCTGAGTCGACGGGTTGTGCTGGACGCCGTGGGGGGGGGGGGGGGGGGATTGTTGGGTCCGGCGTTCCTTCACTTGACCCGTGACGCTTTGCTACTTATTTAAGAAATTAAGTAGCACCCTCTCCAATAGTCCGGGCTTTTGGTGTAGTTGGGTATGCGCTTGATCTTTCAATTAGTATCAGAGGAGGTCACAGGTTCAAGACTTGGGGGGGGGGGGGGGGCGGCGCTATTAAATCCTGATTTTTCCCTTCTACCTGTGTGGGTCCGGCGGGTCAGGCAACCGTGGACATGTGGTAACCCCACCTCTGAGCCAGGTGGGCCATGTGGTAACTCCACCTCTGAGCCGATGGGTTGTGCTGGACGCCGGGGGGGGGGGATTGTTGGGTCTGGCGTTCCTTCACTTGACCCGTGGCGCTTTGCTACTTATTTAAGAAATTAAGTAGCGCCCTGTCCAATAGTCCGGGCTTTTGGTGCAGTTGGGTATGCGCTTGATCTTTAAATTGGTATCAGAGGAGGTCACAGGTTCAAGACCGGGGGGGGGGGGGGGGGCGCTATTAAATCCTAATTTTTCCCTTCTACCTATGTGGGTCCGGCGGGTCAGGCAACCGTGGACATGTGGTAACCCCACCTCTGAGCCAGGTTGGCCATGTGGTAACTCCACATCTGAGCTGACGGGTTGTGCTGGATGCCGGGGGGGGGGGGATTGTTGGGTCCGGCGTTCCTTCACTTGACCCGTGGCGCTTTGCTACTTATTTAAGAAATTAAGTAGTGTCCTCTCCAACAGTCCGAGCTTTTGGTGCAGTTGCGTATGCGCTTGATCTTTCAGATAGCTGGTCCATCTGATGTTGACTCTAAGGACTTGGCCTAGACCCTAGGACACAACTATGACCCTGGCTATACATGTTGGATCACATCATCTTAAGTTAGTAAACCTAGCCCAAATCAACTAGGGATCCAACAATCTCCCCCTATTTGGGTGAGGTCACTAATAGACTCAAAACAAAAATATAAGAATAAACAAAGTAAGAAAAAAAAAGTATATCTTTCAGAGATTTACTAACACATGCAGTAGATATATATATACATGAGCTTCATTTTAAACAGACAGATCAGTTTTAAAACTAATGTAGAGAAAAGAAATTGAAGCACTGTAAAGATTATTTCTTCTGCTTATCTGTGGGCTTGTCTTCTTTTGTCTTTTCTCCTGGCTTTGTAAAGATAATTTCTCTATTTGGATTCAAAGCCTGTGTCTGTGTCATTGTCATGTCAGTTGCCCCAATAATCTTCAGGGATGTAGTTCTGGGGACAACTGCTTCAGGATGTAGCTTCATGTAATCATCAACATTGAACAGTTTATTTGAGTTCTTCCTTCCTGTATTTGGACATAGTGGAATATCCTGATATATCTTTGCCTTCAGCGTTTGCTTTATTAATCAAAGAAAGACCAACAAGTTCCTGGAACCTGGCCATTTTAGCAATGTTTGCTATTTCAGGATCCTCAAAAGGAATAGGAGGTGAATATGGTCTTTCAGGACTATTAGCCTTCTGATCTGCAGAGATACTTTGTTGTTGCTGCTGATGTTGTTGATGTTGTTGGGGTTGTTGCTGTTGCTGTTGTCTTTCAGAAGTGTGGTGCCCTTGCTGCCTATTTCCAAAAGGTCTCCCTTGGTGTCTCTGATAGGTTTGAATAGGGGCAGAGCTCTGAGAGCTAGAGCCAGTGGCACCAGCTGCTGGTGGAGGTGGAGGAGGTGGATCTCTTCTGTAATGATGAACTGGTGGAGGAGAATATTTTCTACTTCTTTTCTTCTCCTTTTGCTGATTTTTAGACAACCACATCCATGCTGGCATTCCTTTGTAAGGAGTAATATTTTGGAGAATATAGAATGGAGTGTCATTCTTTGGGTTTGGCTTAGCAGCAGGAGGAGGAGGGGCTTTCCTTTTCTTTGACAATAGTTTCTTCTTCTTCTTAGCAGCTTCTTCATCTGAATCTTCATCATCATCATCATCATCATCATCATCATCTGAATCTATTATCATATAAAACATCTATATCTCTCAAGATGTCCTCAAATATAATAGGTTTTTCAGTTGGAACCTGAACTGAGCTTTCAGCTGCTTTTGTTTGTTCTGCAATATCAGGCAAGATTAACTCATCTAGATCTGGCATAGGGGAGTCATCCATTACAAAAGATGGTGCAGAGATAGCTACTAGAGGGGATGGAATGACTGTAAAGGTTGGTGCAGAAACTGGAATTACAAAGCTGTCACATAGTTGCTTAGCAACTGCTGGACTGACAGGAGATGTATACGGCATGATGAGAATTTTATAGTTTTAAAAATTATATCCAAACTATAATCTCGAAATAGGCAAGTGTACCTATCGAAATATAGTATAAGAAATGTCGTATTAGACTCGGGGCCTGTTGAGTACTCCTACTCACGCAAATTAATATTATTTTATCGGCAAATAAAAGGAGTGAATTAAAACTATTATTAGAAAATAAAATAAAAGGAAGCACTTAATTTAGACTTACTTTGAATTGAAATAAACTTATCTTAAAGACAAACTTCTAGATTATCCGCTTCGATCGTGGAGGTTCCTAAAATACGAAAACGCCTCTCTCGAGAATACGCTCTCGACTAAACTTAGGTTGATCGATTAAGACCTCTCGGTCAGTCGAAACCCCTAAGTCTGCTTTAGGAGGTGAACCCCTCTATTGGATTTCACTCCAATCCGGAAGAGTCATGTCGTCCTCTCTCGAGGATTGCAATCAACTCCTTTTATCTTTGAGTGATCTCCCCGTATCCGCAACCTCTCGGTCATTTAGGATACGGATCTTAGATCGGAATCAAAGCTAATAAATCAAAGCTAACTCGAAACGATAAAAAAAGAGTTTGACAAAAAGAAATATTTTATTATAATGAAAAGCTTATCATGATCAAGTGGAAATGAAAATAGGGATACATAGAAAGAAAATAAAAAAGGGCTAGAATTAAAGGCTAAACTATGAAATTGAAAAGTACATAAGCAAAATGCATAAAAACTTGAAAATAATCTACTGAAGCTACTCCTAGATTGGCCTCCTGGCTCCTTTTTTCAAAGCTTCTGGCTCGATCTGGAATTTATAGAAATTTTTCTTGAAGGTCACGCCCTAGGTCACGCCCGTGACCTAGGGCGTGTCAGGCTCGGAACCGCCGTCTTGAAAGCCCGGGAACGTTGGAGGAGAAACCGCCAAAATCTGTTAAATGGCGGGTCACGCCCCTAGGTCACGCCCGTGACCTAGGGCGTGTCACTTCAGTTTCTGGAAAACCGCGGGAAGCTGAAAACGGCGGGAGTAAATTCTGTCAGTTCCTCAAGTGTCACGCCCCTAGGTCACGCCCGTGACCTAGGGCGTGTACTGACTGGGTCAGCAAACGACTGAAAACGGCGCATTCTGGCATCAATTCGGCAGTTTCGGGTTAGTCACGCCCTAGGTCACGCCCGTGACAGGGGGGCGTGTACTTGGGAAATGTTCCAGAATTACCCCGGGAAGATTTCTGGAGAAAATTATTTTCTTGAACTAGTCACGCCCGTGTTCACACCCTGGTCACGCCCGTGTCCTTGGGGCGTGTACTTGTGAAATTCTCCAGATTTGTAGACGACGTCGTCCTCTTTCCGTTGACTGGTTGCACGTCCCGTAACTCTTTCTGGTTTGAAAGTTATGGCCATTTGAATTTCAGCTATCCGTGGCCAAAAATGTTAATTTTCTCAAAATGTTTTCGGATCTTTGCCATGGACTTGAAAATGATATTTGGAGCCCATATTGACCTGAAATATAAAAATAAATGAATTATTATATATATTAATATAAATCCAAATAAATTATACTATTTATTTATAAAAAAAAACTAAACTAAAATAACTATATAAATTAACTTATCAAATACCCCCACACTTAATCTTTTGCTATTCCAGAGCAAAACTATGAGAAATATTTATAAGAAAATAATATAATTTTTTTAATCAAACTAAAAAAATTATCAAATCAAAAGAGAGTTAAAAATTAATTTTAGGGATTCAAATTTTTAAGTCCTAAAATATGAAAGTAAAAAGTGAAGAGCTAAATATTTAGCAAAGTTTTCTCTAATAAAATAATTAGAACTCAAAATTAAGTATTTAGCAAACAAAATAGATTAAAAATTATAAACACTTTTTCCACTAAAAAGAGACTTCAAGGAAAATCAAACTACTACTTATGCTCTCTTAAAAATTTAATTTAAATCTAAGCAATTATATTGGGTTTTGGGTTTGGAAAAAAGGAAGATTGAAGAGATCTTAGATTGGGGGTGATGAATTTTATCCTCTCACCCGCACAAAATTTTTTTTCTTTTTGATGTTTTTTTTTCTTCTTTTTTCTCTTCAAACAAAATTGTTTAGGAGTAATGAATTTTATCCTCTTACTCCTTTTTTTTTGGGGTTGCATATGTGTACCAAGAAATTTTTAATTCCCATGACATATGATCTAACCAAAAATGAAAAATTGCATATGTGTACCAAGGGATAATGAATTTTATCCTCTTATCCCCATGACATATGATCTAACCAAAAATGAAAAATTGCATATGTGTACCAAGGGATAATGAATTTTATCCTCTTATCCCCATGACATATGATCTAACAAGAAAATTAAAAACAAGGGGAAAGGCTTAACAAAATTTAGATTAAATTAAAAAAACTAAGAGAGCAACTATAGTGATTTAAGTTTTCCTAAGAGAGCAAAATTCTTTAATTAATGAATTTCATGAAAATGATGAGCCATTGCAATCACACGTCGTCAACGATCCATTTGTCGTCATCATGGTTTTTAGTTCCTATTCTTCAATAAGTTCCAGGATATACAGAAAAATTGGATCGGAATGCTGAAACGAATCGAAATCCACGTCGAATCCTGTATCAAACTTCATTCCTGTGAGAGTGCTTGCCAGAGTCGCCATTGAAATCACCTGCAAGAACGACATAGAAACGACGATCAAGTGCAAGGGAATAGAAAGCGCGGGATGGAGGTCGAAGAAAACCTAGATATAAGGTTTTACAGAATATGAATCGACAAACTCCGTTCCACGAAAATTAAATTAATTCTTCGAACTGAGGTCGACGAAATAGTATATAGTTAAATAATTCGTCGAGCTCATCAAAAGAATTGAAGACTGTTCGTCGAACTTAGGTCGACGAATATCTTCTGAAGCAAAGTTCGTCGATTGCTGGTCGACGAAAATTGTTTCACTCACAGAGGGTTCGTCGATCTCCGTTCGACGAGTATCTCTCAAACTTTCCCTGGTTCGTCGAACTCCGTTCGACGAACTCTGGAAAATTCGTCGAATGCAGACAGAACTTAAACTAAGTCTTCTCCATTGATCATTCCCAGCTGATTTAGAAAGAAAGCATGATTTTTCTCATCCAGAGGTTTGGTGAATATATCAGCTTTTTGTAGATCAGTGTAGATATGGACAAGCTTAATCTTTTTTTGTCTGCACACTTCCTAATGAAATGATGTCATATATCAATATGTTTTGTCCTACTATGGTGAACTGGATTTTGTGCTATGGCTATAACACTAGTATTATCACAGAATATGATTGAATTATTTAAGTTGAATCCATAATCTAGAAGCTGATTCTATATCCAGAGCATCTGTGAACAACAGCTGCCTGCTGCAAAATATTCTGCTTCAGCAGTTGAAGTTGACACTGATGTTTGCTTTTTACAGAACCATGATACTAATCTCATACCAGGAACTGACAAGTTTCTAAAGTACTTTTTCTATCAACCCTGCATCCAGCAAAATCAGCATCAGAGTATCCAGTTAACTCAAACTCTGATTCAGCAGGATACCATTGGCCTAGATTAGGACAACTCTTTATATATCTTAAAATCCTTTTTAAGAAAATTAGATGAGATTCTTTAGGGTTCACTTGGAACCTAACATAAAGGCATGTAGCAAACATAATATCTGGCCTACTTGCTGTGAGGTATAATAGGGACCCAACAATGACCCTATAAAGTTTCTGATCTACAGGTTTTCCTGGTATATCAGAGTCCACAACAACATTGGTGGCCATGAGAGTTTTCTTAGCTAAGGCATCAGCCATCCCAGACTTCTTTAGAAGTTCTTTAGCATATTTTGCTTGAGAGATGAAGATGCCATCAGGGAGCTGTTTCACTTGGAGACCAAGGAAATATGAAAGCTCTCCCATGCTACTCATTTCAAATTTTGAATACATGAGGTCAGAAAACCTCTTGCACAATTTTGAATCTGTAGAGCCAAATATAATGTCATCTACATAGATTTGTACTAATAAGAGTTGATCCTTATGATGTCTAGTGAAAAGGGTTTTATCTACAGTTCCTCTTATAAATTCATGCTCTAATAAGAAACTTGCTAAAGTCTCATACCAAGCTCTTGGAGCTTGCTTTAGACCATAAAGAGCCTTATTTAATTTAAAACATAAGAGGGATAACATGGAGAAACAAAACCTGGAGGTTGTTCTACATAAACCTCTTCTTGTAATACTCCATTTAAGAAAGCACTTTTCACATCCATTTCAAAAACTTTGAACCTTTTGAATGCTGCATAGGCAAGGAAGATCCTTATAGCTTCCAACCTTGCAACAGGTGCAAAGGTCTGATCATAGTCAATTCCTTCCTCTTGCCTATATCCTTGAGCAACAAGCCTAGCCTTGTTCCTCACAATGAATCCTTGGGCATCAAGCTTATTCCTGAAAACCCTTTTGGTTCCAATAACTGGGTAGTTTTGGGGTCTTCGAACCAAATCCCAAACTCTATATCTCTCAAATTGGTTTAGTTCCTCTTGCATTGCAAGAATCGAGTGAGGATCTTGCTCAGCATCATGAATGGTTAGAGGTTCAACGTGAGAGAGAAAACAAGAATACATCAAGTCTTAGTTAAGTTGATGCCTTGTCTGTACACATGCTGATATGTCTCCAATTACTTGAGATCTGGGGTGATCCCTAAGTGTGACAAAATCAGTGGGTGGAGTTGGTTGTGCAACAACATTTTGAATATATTCCTCTTATGGAATTGTATTTGTTGTTGGTTGAGGCTCATGTTCTTCAGCTTCATCTTCTTCACTATCTTCAATGACTTGTGAAGAGGGATGAGTGGGAACCTCTTGGGTGAGGTTTAGTCCATCCAATGTCTCACACAAGTGTGGTACCTGCAAGTTGCTACTGGTAGAAACTTCTTTCTCCTTGTAGTACATGTTAGTTTCATCAAAAGAAACATGAATTGACTCTTTTACTTTTAATGTTGATTTATTAAATACCCCATAAGCCTTGCTTACTTGGGAGTATCCTAGAAAAACTCCCACTTCAGCCTTAGCTTCAAACTTTCTAATATATTTCTTGTTGTTATTATGTATATAGCCTGTACAACCAAAAACTTTAAAATAGTTTATTTTAGGTTTCTTCCTTTTGAGCAATTCATAGGGAGTCTTGTTCTTCTGTTTGTGAACTAAACTCCTATTCAGGACATAGTTTGCAGTGCTTACAGCCTCTACCCAAAAGGTTAGTGGCATGTATGCATCAACAAGCAATGTACCTGCAGCTTCAATGAGTGTCTTATTTTTCCTTTTAGCTACACCATTTTGTTGGGGAGTTCTAGGAGCTAAGAAGCAATGCCTGATACCTTTCTTCTCACATAACTCATGCATAAGAAGAGACTCAAACTCTGTGCCATGATCACTTCTGATCAATGCAACATGAGTAGAGAACTCAATCTGTATGGTCCTGAGAAAATCTGTAAGAACCTTGAATGTATCTGACTTTGTTCTCAAAAAGAATACCCAACTGAACCTGGAGAAGTCATCCACTATAACTAAAGTATAAGATTTCCCTCCTAGGCTTTGTACAACAATGGGTCTAAAAAGATCCAAGTGTAGCAAGTACAAGATCCTAGGTGAATCACTCTTATTAATTGATTTGAAACTAGTTTTAGTTTGCTTGCCTAATTGACAAGCCCTGCAGAGACCTTCCTTCTTGTAGGGAGCAGAAGGTAGACCTCTAACAAAGTTGTGCTTAGATAACCCAGCAATGTTTTTCAGGTTTATGATGCTTAAGATCACGGCAGTGAACCGATCGCACAAGTAATATAAAATGCGGGTTTTCCCAAGTATCGATCTCACAAGGAACACAGTAAGGTGGAGTTAATTTCGAGGAGGACTTGAGATTGAAGTCCTCAGGTCGGAGCTAACTAAGGGGGGTATTGATGTTTGCGGAAACAAAAAATAAAACACTATCAACTACTCCTATGCAACGCCGCTATGCGATGCTTCGCCAGGCGGGATGGAAGACTAGTCGGGCCGCTATGCACCTAATCACTAGGTGGATGGGCGAGTAGGCTTGCGGATGAGGTGGTTAGAATGGCGGAATGAGGGCCGTATGCATCTCTTCGCTACGCACTCCACTAGCAATTGCTAGTGCGGCAAGGGCGGATGGATGGTGGATGGACAAATAGGCGCACCTCAAGAAAATAACAAAAATAAGAAATCACATAGACATGATTTGATACAAATGTATATTACACTAAGCATAACTTCATCAAATACAAGAGTTCAACTACACATTCAACAACCAATCAAGAAAAGAGTGTGCGAAATCGACCGAATACGAAGCCTTGCTGAGGATTCACGGTTGGAGTCGTCGGGTTGTCAATCCGCGTCCAAGCTCGGTCCGCAACTGCGTCCGGGGTAGAGAAGGGCTGTCACCACCTTCCAATGTCCCGTCTTCTTCGTGTCACGATCCGGTGGAGGATGGCACAACTTCTCCTAGCTTGGTGAAGAAAGCTAGGTCAAGCTCTTCTTGAAGCTCAAAGATGAAGGAGGAGGCCGAGAGGAAGCTCCGGCTTGGATTTGGCGGTGAAAGCTTGCCCGGAGAACCTCCCTAGGGTGGAAGATGAAGGGGAACGGCGGAACCCTTCCTCGGAGACGAAAATGGCGGAGAAACGTCGAGCGATCTCGAATTAGGGCGGAACCTGCGAATTTATAGATTGCAGAAATTATAATGCACACGACCAGTGGCGCACGACCAGTGGTCGTGCGCACTATGGCCAGTGGTAGTGCGTTTTCCCCAGCCAGAATTTGGAAGAAAATGGAATCAATGCACACGATCAGTGGCGCACGACCAGTGGTAGTGCGCACTGTGTCCAGTGATAGTGCGCATACCCCAGGCAGATTCTGGAAATCGGGGAACATTGCGCACGAGCAGTGGCGCACGACCAGTGGTCGTGCGCACTATATCCAATGAGCGTGCGCAGTATTCCTGCTTCCAAACATCCCCGGAACACGTACACGAGCCCTGAACCCAGCACTGATATGTGCAGACATTCCAGACAATAACAAAAAGGGAGTACAAACATTAAAAGTACAAAAATACACAACCATGGGCCTAAGTGTGCACTTCCTATGAAAATAAAGACAAGATGAAATATGAACGATATAGAACTAAAAGTGAAGTGCAAATGCGTGAAAACTAGCCCAGATGAGTCCGAAAAATCCTATATAAATCGGACTCATCACACCCCCAGACTTAACTGTTTGCGCGTCCCGAGCAAACAAAATCTAAGCAGATAGGGAAAATGATTTAGCTAACAAAGAAATTGAAAAACAAAGTACCATGCGAAGTCGCATGCTCGCGTGCGTAAAAATACAATAGAGAAAATTTCTAAGGATGCAGAATAGTTTATATTTTTCACAATGCGTATCAAAATTTTATTACTACTCAAAAATAGAATCACGGTGAACCATCCGGTCATGCGTAGGGAGAAAGTAGACTAATCGCTAGGCGAGCATTGCCAAAGATCGGGGCTCCGGATAACCTCCAAAGGAATCCACCAATGTCGGTGACCATATGCTTGCCCTTTCGCATTCTCTCCACGGCACTAGTTAGATTCAAGCACGAATCCGTAGGACTTGGAGTATAATATAGGCTTAGGTGAAGGCAGGGTATATAAAGGTAAACAAGACGGACACACACACCCAAAATAAGATCGCCCGAAAACGTACACAACTAAACTCAATGGACAAACACGTGCGACGCATCACCAGACCTGGACTATTGACGGTGCGCGCAAGCCCAAAACGAACACAACTCAACCACATTGCAAAACTCAGCAATAATAGATATACAAATACATTTCTTTTTTTTTGTATTCCCCATTGGGAATTTTCTTTTTATTTACTATCATATTTTTTTTTCTTTTCCCCTTTTTTATTTTTTTTCTTTTATCCAAATAGCCAAAACAAAATAGGAAAACACGGCAACACCACAAGCTGCACAAATACCAACAAACCTGCCCACACAAAACGGATATAAACTACAACAAAACAAACTAACCAAGCGATCACATTCAGATGTGCGAGTAGGAAAGGCTATATGGCTATGGTAGCGAGGTGAAGGGATTTCAAAGGAAGGGACAGGCTCAACGGGGATAACAACGGTTAGATGTCGGGAATGGTACAAGGCTCAAACGAGACAAAATGATGGCCCACATCACGCACGCACTTGACTAACCATGTACCCATGCTTCGAGAGTAGCTAGGGGCAAGTTCTTAGCCAACGAGAAAGACTATCCATCCTCCCTACTCGAGCAATATGAACCTAATGGCCGTCTACACACATCCCTAAGCTACCGTCGGATTCACACCGGATTCACCAACTTTTGAGTAGAATAAAAAGTATTTACGCAATTAGAAAATTATAAAACTAAAAGTATACAGAAAAATTAAATCTACTCGAATTTTTACACGAGACGAGAGCAGTTGACTAGGAACACAACAAGGCCAACATTTTACTCCGTCTCACAATCCTAAGCCAACACCATAATTTTCCCAAATCTAACGAAGAAATGAGTTTAACTCGCGGCACACAAACAACTAAGCACGCGCTCATGTGAGTGCAGTGGTGTGTGATGCAATGAACTAATCAAAATAAAACTATAAAAGCTTCTAGTATGCACATGAGATGTGTACGTGCAATAGGTAACAGATCTCTCCCCCAGACTTAAACTAAGCAACAAATCATAAGATAGAGAAATTAAAATCATACAGAGCTAAGGGAAGAGGTTACCCAATGCTCAGCTAGTGAGCATACCAGAAGACGCGTGGAAACTGAAGCAGGCCCGCCATACGAAGAATCAGAACCCTGCCAATGCAATTTGCCAAGAATACCTGCAGGGGTGAGCTCCGCAAAAACAAAACAAAAATATACAAAAAGAAATGCTAAAATAAAATAGACAGGAAAATAAAAATGCAGGAAATAAAAGATAAGTACTGGGGTTATTGTCATCCCAGCACGACTTATTAAATTCTAAACAGTTCTAGCTAATGGGCCTATAAAATAAAAAGTGCACAGGTAACTGTTCCAATATCCGTTTCGGTAACGGGTACCGATACGGTGATAGAGCAGTTACCCCTCTACCTAAATAGTAATACCTGCCCAACACAGGTAGAGGAAATAAGAAATAAGAAGAGGAGGAGCACTGGTCCTCGCTCATCTTATCACAAAAGAAATCCTTGCCTAGCAAGGTATCGTCTACAGGGAGTCTGCAGGAGGAGAAAGTGATGAATGGAGCTTCCTCAACAGAGGAGGAATTAACCTCCTCGCAAAAGACGATGCTATCATCCATGACTCGAGCTGAAAGCTCCAAGTCCTCCTGAAGAACCTGCGAAGACTCAACCCGCACAGGCTCAGATATAGAAATGAGATCAAGAAATAAAGGAGATGAATAACTAAAAGAATCAGAAATAGGGGGAGTGGTCCCGGTCTCACTCCCAGCAGGATCCCGACATAGATCATCGACGACGTCATATGAGTCATGGCGAGGGGAATCCACGAGCTCGAGGTCCTCGGTGGTGGTTTGGACTTCCTCATCCATTAAGGAAGTGGAAACTTCCTCAACAAAGAGGATATCCTCATCAACACACCTCAGTGCGTCCACATGTTCCAAGACGTAATACTGTCCATTAATGAAAATAATATCCTCGTCAAACATGGGCACATCCTCAGGCTCAGAATCACAATCCGGCCGAACATCATCAATCGACTCACTAAAAATAGGGATAGATAATTCTTGCAAAGAAGGCAGAGGAACAACAGCATCAGAAAAAATATGTGCAGGTTCCTCCGGGGGTGAATCAATAAGAGGGGAAGAGGGCATGGGGAGAGACGGTGCCACAATGTCGTCACACCGATCAGCAGAAAGTCTGATGGGCATATCCGCAGCAGTCCCCCATATACAAGGTGGTGCTGCGAACATATCATCAGAATCAGAAGGGGCAGCCGATTGAGAGGTGGATGGAATGAATCAGATACTCGGTTCATCATCCTCCTCCAACTGGCGCTGAAATTCTGCGCAATCTTTCAACACGTGGTCGGTGCTACGACAACACAAACATCGTTTTCCATTACTCCTCGGTACAGGTGGGACTGGAGAGGAATAAGAAAAAGACGAAGGCGTAGAAGAGGAGTGACCATAAGACTTGGGTTGGGTGTATGAAGTACCATAAGAAGACGGTGCTCCATACACAGAACCACGAGAATTATGCTCCCATTCTTCAGTGGGGTACTCATCACTACCATGCCTATAATCCCCACACCATCGGCAACGGATATTCATATAAGAATACATGGTGCAACAAGAATAATTCACCAACAGAAAGTTTCTAAGCAAAAATTAGCTACACACCACAAATAAAAGAATAGGAAAACCTGCTACAGAAAAATTAAAACTAGAATAGGAACAAATAAAAACAAACACAAATGCTAAAAACTAAAACAAAGAAGAAAGTGATATGAACAAATGAAAAAGGGCTTCTATCTCTTATCTTCCTCTACAAAAACTCACACGACCGTGTTCCCCGGCAACGGCGCCAAAAACTTGATGCTTAAGATCACGGCAGTGAACCGGTCGCACAAGTAATATAAAGTGGGCGAGTTTTCCCATGTATCGATCTCATAAGGAACACAGTAAGGTGGAGTTAATTTCGAGGAGGACTTGAGATTGAAGTCCTCAAGGTCGGCAGTAACGATGGGGGTCTTGATTGTTGCGATAAAAAGAAAGTAAAAATCTAACAACTACTCCTATGCAACGCCGCTATGCGATGCTTCGCTAGGCGGGATGGAAGACTAGTCGGGCCGCTATGCACCGAATCACTAGGCGGATGGGCGAGTAGGCTTGCGGATGAGGTGATGAGAATGGCGGAATGAGGGTCGAAAGCACCTCTTCGCTACGCACGCCACTAGCAATTGCTAGTGCGGCAAGGGTGGATGGTGGTAGATGGAATATGGCGCACCTCAAGAAATTAACATAAATAAGAAATCACATAGACATGATTTGATACAAATGTATATTACACTAAGCATAACTTCATCAAATACAAGAGTTCAACTACACATTCAACAACCAATCAAGAAAAGAGTGTGCGAAATCGACCGAATACGAAGCCTTGCTGAGGATTCACAGTTGGAGTCGTCGGGTTGTCAATCCGCGTCCAAGCTCGGTCCGCAACTGCGTCCGGGGTAGAGAAGGGCTGTCACCACCTTCCAATGTCCCGTCTTCTTCGTGTCACGATCCGGTGGAGGATGGCACAACTCCTAGCTTGGTGAAGAAAGCTAGGTCAAGCTCTTCTTGAAGCTCAAAGATGAAGGAGGAGGCCGAGAGGAAGCTCCGGCTTGGATTTGGCGGTGAAAGCTTGCCCGGAGAACCTCCCTAGGGTGGAAGATGAAGGGGAACGACGGAACCCTTCCTCGGAGACGAAAATGGCGGAGAAAAGTCGAGCGATCTCGAATTAGGGCGGAACCTGCGAATTTATAGATTGCAGAAATTATAATGCACACGACCAGTGGCGCACGACCAGTGGTCGTGCGCACTATGGCCAGTGGTAGTGCGTTTTCCCCAGCCAGAATTTGGAAGAAAATGGAATCAATGCACACGATCAGTGGCGCACGACCAGTGGTCGTGCGCACTGTGTCCAGTGATAGTGCGCATACCCCAGGCAGATTCTGGAAATCGGGGAACATTGCGCACGAGCAGTGGCGCACGACCAGTGGTCGTGCGCACTATATCCAATGAGCGTGCGCAGTATTCCTGCTTCCAAACATCCCCGGAACACGTACACGAGCCCTGAACCCAGCACTGATATGTGCAGACATTCCAGGCAATAACAAAAAGGAGTACAAACATTAAAAGTACAAAAATACACAACCATGGGCCTAAGTGTGCACTTCCTATGAAAATAAAGACAAGATGAAATATGAACGATATAGAACTAAAAGTGAAGTGCAAATGCGTGAAAACTAGCCCAGATGAGTCCGAAAAACCCTATATAAATCGGACTCATCAGTTTACATGTCCTAATCTTTTGTGCCATAGGTCATTCTGATTACTAGTTAAATTCAGTAAGCAGATATCAGTTGTGGCAGAAAGAAAATTTACTAAGTAAATGTTTCCTTGTCTACTTACAGTTAAAATAGTTTGGTTATTTTTGTCAATGATTGAGCAAGTTGATGGGTTAAAGTATACCTGATAACCATCATCACATAATTGACTTATGGAGATGAGGTTATGCTTCAGTCCACTTACATATGTCACCTTTCTGAATGTGACAGCCCCTATTCTCACTTCTCCAATTCCTTCTGACTAACCACATTTTGAGTCACCAAAGATAACCTTTGGCCCCAGCTTGGACTTATAATTGAATAGAATGTCCTTGCTGCCAGTCATATGCTTGGAGCAGCCACTGTCCAAGTTCCAAGTTTGATTTACCCCAGGACAATTTTTCACCTGCAATACAAACAGTTAATGATTTTTGACCCAGGTTACCTTGGGCCCTTTGTATGGCTGATAAGAGAAACTAGAAATAACAGAAAATTCTGGCTGGGATTTATATCCTAGAGGGGTGATATCTCCTAGGTGGAATGGTCCAGTCAGCCAATGGATTAAATTTTTTTCCTAGAAGTATTTAAGTTTCTGTTGAAATTTTAGTTTTGACTAAGTCTTCCTGGGTTCGACGAATTTATGTAAGTTCGTCGATCAGAGTTCGACGAATTAGGTTGAGATCGTTCATCTCTGCCCAGAGAATGAACATGTTCATTATCTATGCCCCACGTTCGTCGAGCTCTGCTCGACGAACCATACAAAGTTCGTCGATCGCAGTTAGACGAATAATAATAACTATAGTTGGCATTCAGAGTTCGTCGATCTGGGTTCGACGAACTGGCCCCTTTTCGTCGATCTGAGGTCGACGAAAATTGCTGAACTTTGTTATTATTGGGTGTTTTCTGGTTTTCAATTTTGTCCTTAGTTTTAATTTGTTCAAGAATTTTATTTATCTTATATACTTGATCAGTATTCTTCTTTCCTTTCTCAGAAATAAAATTTATGGGTTGTGACAGGTGGTTTTTATGAATAATAGGTGGTTCAGTAGATGATGCACCTAATCCTAACTTACTTCCATTAAATCTAGCATTAGATATGTTGGTGATTACTGCTAGTTGTTTGCTTCTTCCGTTTAGTGATTCTTCTAGCTGTTTTGCTTTACTTAATTCATCTTTCAGAAAAGTGATTTGTTCACTAAACATGTTTATTTCATTTTTTAATTTAGTGTTTTCTAAAACTAAGCTATCATAGTTAACTTGTTTATCTCTGAGAAGTTTGATTTCCTTCTCAGAGTTGATTAAATCTAAACACATGATTTTAAAATCTGATTTAAAAGATTCTGAACTATAATCAAACCATGATAGTACCTGATCAGCTTCTGATTCAGAAGCTTCCTCATTTTCTGAATCTCCTTCTTCTGAGTTGCTTCTTGAGGCATCATTTGCCATGAGGCAAACCTCCTTTGCTCTTTCTTCTTCCTCATCTTCACTTGAGCTTGAGGATGTTGACTCTTCTTCAGTCTCACTACAGGTCTCAACCACAAACCCCTTTTCCTTTCTCTTGTGTTTGCTGGAAAAGGGTTTGCTGGTGTACTGTCTCCTGGAATCCTTTTCGTTTTCTCTTCTGTTCTCTTTCTTCTGGTTCTCTGGACACTCAGAGAGAAAGTGCCCAGGCTTCCTGCATCCATAGCACACCACTTCCTTTGTTGGTGTCTTATCATACTTTGGCCTGTCATCTTTTCTTGATGACTTTCTTCTGAAGTCCTTTCTAGCCATCTTGAAAAATCTCTTAGCTAAGAGACTTATAAGTTCTTCATTTGATGTTGAAGATTCTGATTCTTCTGAGGCTTTGAAGGCTATGCTCTGTTCTCTTCTAACTGCTGGAGGTGTTCTTTGTTCAGCAGCCTCTCTTGTCTTTACTAACTGCTCATAAGACTTTAGTTTACCCAATAGAGATTCAGTTGAAATCTCATTTAGGCATCTGGTCTCCTTGATGGTCCAAATTCTTGTGTCCCTTGAGCTTGGGAAGCACATCAGAATTTTGTCATTCACTTCAGTGAGAGTGATGACCTTGTCTAGAGTTTTTAGCTCATTAATAATTGAGCTTAATCTGTTATACATCTCTGAAACGGTCTCAACTTCCTATTTCTTGAAATTCTCATATTGGGATATGAGATTTGATCTCCTATCCTTCCTTTCATCAGCTGATCCATCAACCATTTAGTTTAGGGAATCCCAAATGGCTTTTGCTGATGTGCACTCAGCAACATTCTGGAAAATGTCATCAGACATTATTTGTGCCAATATGTTCATGGCTTTTGCATCAGCCATCTTGGCTTTCCTGTAGGCATCATTATAATCTGGAGGAGGTACTGTAGTCATATTTATAGAAGTGGTTGGAAGAGCAGCAGGTGGTGGAGGTACTCCTGTTAAGATAGAAGCAAAGATATCTTCATCAATAGAGTTCATATATAGCTTGATTCTTGCCTTCCAGATTCCAAACTTTTGCAAGTTGCAAACTGGAGGTCTGGTGCTTGCATAATCTTTATTCTGTGCCATGACTGTGTTTCTACTTTAACAGTTAAATGTGAATGAAGGTGATGTGTGGATCTAACAAGGGATCTTTTGGTTCAAGATTTAACTTGTGCAACCAAAGGAAACTGCTCTGATACCAATTGAAAGTGAGGGTTAGGTCTACAATACTCTAGAGGGGGGGGGGGGGTGAATAGAGTATATTTAAAATTTGTTAGGTCCCTATAAATGTGCTTTTACAGCTTTTGCTGTAAACTGAAATGGTGCAGTAATTAAGAAACTGGAAAACAGAAAATAGTAAACTTAATCACAGCCACACAACAAGAACAAAAAGAAAAAGATAGGCAACCAGACAACACAAAAAATTTATAGTAGTTCCCCAAATCTGGGTAGTCCACTCTTCTACCACCCTTGGTAGGAATCCACTCAGGTTTTTGATCAGGTGCCTGACACCAATGGGTTTTGATCAGGTCCCCAAAAACCAACTCAAGTCTTTTGGTTAGGAGACTTGCAACCAGGAATCACTTTTGAAGGGAGATGACAACCCTTTATACAAGAGGGGGTGAGAGCGTGATTTTGTCTTCTCTTTCTCAATAAACTAAGAAGACTTATGTGGATTGATGTTTAGCAAAAGCTCCCCCTGAATTATTGAATGGTTCAGGAAGATTTGGAAGCTTTGCTGTAGGGTGATAGGTCTTCAATCAGAGTTCTTGACAAGCAGTGATGCAGGAGCTTCTTGATTGATTTGATATCTGTTGTTCTTGGAAGTCCTGGAGAGAATATTGAAGAAGAAGACTCTTGATATTTTATGATTGCTCTTCTTCTTCTGAATGAAGATCACTGCCCGTCACTGTAAGCTTCAGTATGATTTCTGTGTAAAGCTTTTCTGCTGCTATGTGAGTTCTTGCAGTCAGTCTATGTGTCTCTGTTTTTCTCACTGAGTATATTTTTTGCTGACTGTTATCGATCTTGTCTTCTTCTCTCTCTTTTCAAAAATTCGAATCCTCTATAATTAATGCTGATGCCTTGAGAATAATCAGCATTGAATCATTTCCTCAACTGTCCCGTGGAAGGTCGACAAGTAATATTCCTGAAGAAGACCGTAATCAATGCTCCTTCTAACGGATACATTCAGAGAATGTAGAGCATTAATTACTCAGGAAGTTTCGCATTAGAATGGGGACAAAAGGCCAGAAATGGCTAAATCTGGAGTCGTTAAACAGTTGGCAGAATTCGTCGAACTCAATTACCAATTCGTCGAACTGAGATATTAAATTCGTCGACCAGGCGACTTCTTGTTCGTCGAGCTGAGTTCCAAGAACTTCAAGCTGATAACAGAGCTGCATGCTTCAGAGCCTTTGCCTTTTCTGTCTGAAGTTCATCGAGCTGAGTTTGTAACTTCGTCGACTGGAGTTCAGCAACCATTCTGGACTTAGTCGAGTATTTTGTGTTGACTGATATTCTGTGTGTCGACATGAATCTTCTGGTGTCGACATAAGTTTTCCGGTGTCGACATAAGTTGGTGTCGACACATGCCCTAAGTGTCGACACAAATCTTCTGATTCCAGAATTCGTTGAGTAGAGTACTGAGTTCGTCGACCTGAGAAGTTGACTTCGTCGACCTGAGAAGTTGTGAACTTGAGATCCAAGTTTATCGAGCTCAGAATCTTGTTCGTAGGCCAAAGTCTGAAGTTGGACTTAGAATAATCTGGAGTTATCCTGACTTTAGTTTGTTGAAGTATCCCAATTTTCGTCGACCAGAGAATGAAGATCATCGAGCTCAGCTCAGAGAAATATCTAAAGTTCGTCGAGCTGAGAACGTCTTTCGTCGACCTGAGTTCGACGAACGTCGAACTCATTTTACTTATTCTTGAAATCTTCTAAGTCTTGAGTCTCTGATAGTCTTGTTGATAGCTGGTCCATCTAATGTTGACTCTAAGGACTTGGCCTAGACTCTAGGACACAACTATGACCCTGGCTATACATGTTCGGTCACATCATCCTAAGTTAGTGAACCTAGCCCAAATCAACTAGGGATCCAACAAACTCATCCTTTGCATGTATTCAAGTTGCAAAAAGCCCTCTATGGTCTAAATCAAGCTCCAAGAGCTTGATTGATATGAGACCCTAGCAAGCTTTTTATTAGAGCATAAATTCATTAGCGGCATAGTAGATAAAACACTTTTCACAAGACATCATAAGCACCAAATCTTATTAGTACAAATATATGTGGATGACATCATCTTTGGGTCTACTGATTCAAAATTGTGCAAGAGGTTTTCTGAACTCATGCATTCCAAATTTGAAATGAGTAGCATGGGTGACCTTTCCTATTTCCTTGGTCTCCAAGTGAAACAGCTCCTTGATGGCATCTTCATCTCGCAAGCTGAGTATGCTAAAGAGCTTATCAAGAAGTTTGGGATGGCTGATGCCTCAGCAAAGAAAACACCTATGGCTACAAATGCTGTGTTTGACTCTGATGCATCAGGGAAACCTTTAGATCAGAAACTACACAGGGGCATTGTTGGGTCCCTACTATATCTCACAGCTAGCAGACCTGATATCATGTTTGCCACATGCCTTTGTGCTAGGTTCCAGGTGAATCCTAAAGAATCTCACCTAATTTTTCTAAAAAAGATTTTGAGATATATAAAGAGTTGTCCTAGTCTAGGCATATGGTACCTAACAGAGTCAGAATTTGATTTAACTGGATATTCTGATGCTGACTTTGCTGGATGCAGGGTGGACAGTAAAAGTACCACAACAACTTGCCAGTTCCTTGGTATGAGATTAGTGTCTTGGTTTTGTAAAGAACAATCATCTGTGTCAACCTCCAACGCTGAGGCAGAATACATTACAACTGGTAGCTATTACTCACAAATGCTGTGGATACAAAACCAATTAATAGATTATGGTCTCAACTTAAATAATTCAACTCTACTTTGTGATAATAGAAGTGCTATAGTAATAGCACAAAATCCAGTCCATCACAGTAGCACTAAACATATAGACATTAGACACTATTTCATTAGAGAGTGTGTAGACAAAAATAAAATTAATCTTGTCTATATCTACACTGATTTACAAAGGGCTGATATATTCACCAAAACTCTGAATGAGAAAAATCATGTATTCTTTATAAATCAGCTTGAAATGATAAATGGAGAAGATTTAGTTTAAATTCTGTCTGCACTCGACGAATTTTCCAAAGTTCATAGTTTGACGAACCGGGGAGAGTTTGAGAGATCTTCGTCGAATAGAGGTCGACGAACTCTCTTTGAGTGAAACAATTTTCGTCGACCCGAGATCGACGAACTTGCTTTAGAAGATATTCGTCGAACGGGGTTCGATGAATTGTCTTTAATTCTTCAGGATGAGATTGACGAATTATTTACTTCTAAATCATTTCGTCGAACTTAGTTCGAAGAATTGTTTTTGTTTTTGTTGAACGAAGTTTGTCGATTCATATTCTGGAAAGCTTATATCTAGGTTTTCTTCGACCTCCATCCCGCGTTTTCTGTTCTCTTGCACTTGATTACCATTTTTCCCTTTTGCAGGTGATTCCATGGCGATTCCAGCAGGAACTCTAGCTGCTATGAAGCACTGGATTTGATGTCGACTTCGAATCGTTCCAGCACTCGGATCCAATCTTTCTATATATTCTAGAACTTCTGGAAGAACAAAATTTGAAGAACCTGATGACTACAAGGATAAAGTTGGCTGGAACAGAAATCAGAGAATAGGTCTATACTTCATCCACATCCGAAGAAAATACTATGACAGGATCAATCGCGGGTAACACTGTTTCCTTAACTCCCGCAGTTTTAACTGAAATCTTTGGTTTGACAAATGGAGAAGAGGAATTAGAAATTGATTCTGAATAGTTTGATATGATGCTAAATCTGATGGGTTATGCTGGTGACAACCCAAATAAATTATTGAAGAAACATCTGTCTGTAGCATACAGGTTTTTGGCAGACATTGTTGGGAAAGTCTTACTTGGCAAGCATATTGCCCATAATTACATCACAAGGAATCAGTTCTTGGTCATGTGTGCAGTGATAAATAAGAAGCAAGTTGATTGGGCTCAGATCATCTTTAATCTGATAAAGAAGAAAAATACTAAGAAAGAAGTGTGTTTTGGAAGGATCCTAGGGATCTTCTTTAAGGAGAAGGCTGATGAATCCCTTGTCTCCCAGATCATATTCATTAATGCCAGCAAAAGGCTTACATGTGCCTTGTTTGGCAGGCGGGAGAGGACCATAACTAAGCCATCCAAGGCTTCTACCTCTTCCACCCCAGCTTCTGAAGGTACCAGGGCTGTTAAAGCCACTCCCCAACCTACTGAAGAGATTCATCCAACACCACCATCTCTTCAAGCCCACCTTCCAGCAACATTAATCCCTCCCTCTCCCACACCTCCATCATCTCCTACTAAACTTCCTACTCCACCAGAATCTCCACATGCTTCACCAACACCAACTCCTCCATCATCTCCACTTCCTCCCATTTATCCTCCATACCATTTTTCAACATACCTCCATCACCTCCCAATTCCCCTTTTCCTCCAAACACCCTCATAGAAGATGCCACCCATCCATCCCCATCAACATCTACCATCCCTCAACATGCATCCCCTCCAAATGCTCACATACCAGATGCTCTACCTCCTATCCCTCCGACAGTTCCCACTTCTACACCTTCTGCAACACCTTCTACCACTCTACCATTGGACACCTCAACAATTACTTCTCTCATTGCCCTCCTCACTTCCCTTCTCAAAATACTAATAGCAGAGGCCATTACACCTCTTGCTACTTCAATTACTACCCTATCTGCACAGATCACTGCCCTCACTACTGCACCATCTTTAGTCAGGGGCCTGGCTTCAGGTCTTACTGAAACCATGCATGGGGAGATGTCTGATGATGAAGCTGAAGTAGTTTCAGCAGTAGAAGCTCCAACAGCAGAGGCAATAACAGTAGCAGCAAATTGTACATAGTATATTGATACAGATGATATTGATTTTATTAATTTTATTATTACTGACATGGACTTGGAAGAGTCAGTCTCTGAGAAAATAATTACTGGTGGTGATTTCATCATTAATCCCACAGTTGATTTAGAGAATTTATTGAAGAATTTTGAATCTGCAATTTTGAGATGTCTTAATGCAGAACATACTACTAACCCATACTTGGCTATTGTACCATATACATCCCCAGTAATTCCACAAGTTGCAAAGCAACTTAGTGATAGTTTTGATGTTCCTGAGCCCATAATTATTACAGCTCCTTCAGCAATTTCTTCTGCTCCTAGTTATGTCAAGGATGACTCTCCATTGCCAGATCTGGATGATGTGATCTTGTCTGACATTCAACAAGAGGAAAAGGCAGCTGCTGAAAGCAATGTCATAGTTGATGACACTCCAGCTTCTTCTATGGCTTCTCCTCCAACTCCTGTTGATATCCCTGCTCAAGCTCCTTCTCAACCTGATAAGCCAATCATTTCTGCTGAGATATTTAAGGCTCTGAATGATTTATAAGATAATCCTCAAAGATCTGATGATGAGGTTAGTGATGATGAGGATGATGATGATGAATCTGATGATGAACCAAAGAGGAAGCAAGTATCCACGAAAATAAAAGCTCCTCCTCCTCCTGCTCCTAAGCCTAATCCAAAAAATGACACTCCTTATTACATTCTTCAAAAGATAACACCATACAAAGGGATGCCAGCCTGGATGTGGCTATCTAAAAATCAGCAGAAGGAGAGGAAGAAAAGCAGAAGATACTCTCCTCCTCCAGTTCAAAGATACAGAAAAGATCCACCTCCTCCACCTCCTCCAGCTGCTGGTGCTTCAGGTTCCAGTTCTCAAAGATCTGCCCCTATTTAAACATATCAAAGACATCAACGGAGATCTCATCATGAAAGCAGCCAGCACAGGCAATATTTTTCAGGAAAGCAACATCAGCAGTAGCAACAACATCAACAACAACAACAACAATCCACTGAAAATCAACCAGCTGAAGGCTCTAAAAGACAATCATCTCCTCCTGTTCCGTTTGAAGATCCTGAAACAACTACTACTGCTAGAATGGTCAGGTTCCAGGAACTTGTAGGCCTTTCTCAGATTAACAAGGCCAAAGCTGAAGGAAAGGATCCCTCTGAATATAATACCATGTCAAAGTACAGGAAAGTGGAACTTAAGAGATTTGATAAAGCTAACAAGATTTTCAATGTGGATGACTGCATGAAGTTGCACCCAGAAGCAGTTGTCCCAATGGCTACATCTCTGAAGATTATAGGGGCTGCTGACATGATCATGACCAGTGTGCAAGCTTCAGATCCTAACAGAGAAATAATATTTACAAAGCCAGGAGACAAAAGCAAGGATGCAATGCCAAAGGAAAAGAAGCAGAAGAAGTATTTTGAACTCTCTTTATCTTCCTGCATTATTTATAACTGCTTTATATTTTTCTGAACAAAGCTCATGTATATATATATATATATCTGCTGCATGCGTTATCTATCTCTGCCAGATATATGCTTTTTCTGCTTTGTTTATTTTCAGTTTAAGTCTGAGTCTGTGGTTAATAACCTCACCCAAATAGGGGGAGATTGTTGGATCCCTAGTTTGATTTGGGCTAGGTTCACTAACTTAGGATCTTGTGACCCACAATGTATATCCAGGGTCATAGTTGTGTCCTAGAGTCTAGGCAAAGTCCTTAGAGTCAACATCACATGGACCAGCTATCAACAAGACTGCCAGAGAGTCAAGACTTAGAAGATTTCAAGACTCTGTAAAGTGAGTTCGACGTTCGTCGAACTCAGGTCGATGATTGTCGTGCTCAGCTCGACGATCTCAGAGAAAATTATCTGAGCTGAGATCGACAAACTTTATTCTTTGGTCGACGAATCTTTGGACTACTATAACATTCTGTCAAGACTATGTTCTCTAGTCTCAGGTCAACGAACTCAGTTCTCTGCCCGATGAATTCTGGATTATCTACTTCAACAACTTAGACACAGAATATTTGACAACTCCAGAAACTCAGCTCGACGAAATCAAATCTTAGGTTGACGAATTCTGGAGACTTTAACTTTCATTTAGCTGTGAATATTCTAAGTCCAGAATAGTTGCTGAACTGCAGTCGATGAACACATTTACCAGCTCGACGAACTTCAGACACAGAATAGGCAAATTTCAGAAGAGACAGCAGTTCAGTTTCCAGCTCGACGATCATGGAACTCAGCTCGACGAAGAGAAGCCGTCTGGTTGACGAACACAACATCTCAAATCGACGAACTATGGACTCAGTTCGACGATTTCTGTCATCTGTTCGACGATTCCAGACTAAGTCATTTCCAGCCCTGTCCCCATTATTACAGCAATAATTCCTGAGTAATCAATGCCCTAACATTCTCTGAATATAACCATTAGAGGAGCATTGATTAGGATATTCTCCAGGATTATTGCTTGCCATTTTTCCACGGTACAGTTGGGGAAATTATTCAATGCTGCTTATTCTCTAGGCCGTCAACATTGAATGTAGAAGGAATTCAAAATTCGAAAGACCAATTTCCCCAGAAAATATAAAAAGAGATTTTTCACTTTTCTTACCAAAAAAAAGAGATAGAAAGAAAGTCAAAAACAGATACATAGAGAAGATTACTGAATCAGACAAGAAAAACACAACTCGTCTGCTCTCAGTCTGACACAAGATTTCTGATATAGAAGAAGAAGAACAATCATTCAAATACCAAGAGTTTTCATTCTTCAGACTCTCCAGGACACTTCACAGGAAAACAAATCTTCCATCTGTCAAAGAAGTTCCTGAAGATCTCTCTGATCAAAGCTGAAAGCTTGAAGGCCTATCACCCTGTGCAAAGCTCCAGTTCTCCTGAACTCTTCTACATCTCAGAGGGAGCTTTGACAACATCACTGAATCCACATAGTCTTCTCATTGTGATTGAGAAAAGAAGACTTGCATCACTCTCTCATCCCCACCTCTGTAAAGGGTTGTCATCTCCCTTCAAAAGTGATTCCTGGTTACAAGTCACCTGATCAAAAGACTTGAGGATTTGGTTTTTGAGCACTTGATCAAAAGCTCATTAGTGTCAGGCACCTGATCAAAAACCTGAGTGGATTCCTACTAGGGTGGTAGAAGAGTTGATGTACCCAGGTTGGGGACCTAGTATAAAATTTCTTGTGTCATCTGGTTGCCCCTTTTCTTTTTGTTCTTGCTGTGCTTGTGTTTTTAGGACTACTGTGTGCTTATTTATTTTGTTTTAATTCAACACCTTTTAATTACAACAGAAGCTGTAATAGTTTTATAAGGACCTAAAAATTCTCTATTCACCCCCCACTAGAGTATACTAGATCTAACACATCACTTTCAGAGGGGTTCTCGAGGATAACACTCCCCCTCACGTCCTTGACGAAGAAGGAAGCAACTTTTATATGGACGGAGAAGTGCGAGGAGGCGTTTCAGGAGCTGAAGGGCAGGCTCACCTCTTCCCACATCCTTGCACTTCCATCTGGGAAGGAAGGATTTCACATATACACTGACGCCTCATATCAGGGGATGGGTGCAGTCTTGATGCAACATGGGCATGTCATCGCTTATGCTTCGAGGTAGTTGAAGAAGCATGAACAGAATTACCCCGTACATGACTTAGAGCTCGGGGCAGTGGTTTTTGCATTAAATATCTGGAGACATTATCTATATGGGGTTCATTGTGATATCTTGTTAAATCACAAGAACCTCAAGTATGTTAATACGCAAAAAGACCTGCCAGAGGAGGTGGCTTGAGTTCTTATGCGACTATGATTACACCATTCATTATCATCCGGGGAAGGCGAACACCGTGGCAGACGCCTTGAGTAGGAGAGCCAGCACTTCAACACTAGAGTCTCGAGTGATGTCTTTAGAGCTATTGCGGATGTTAGAGGATATGAATATTTCGGTTGTTTCTGAGTCCCAGCCGGAGATCTAACGGGAGTATTTGAACTCCCTGATCGTGGAATGTGATATACGAGAGCGCATCAGGGTATAGCAGAGGTTGGATGCAGCTTTAGTGCCGGTGTTCAGGGCCATGGGAGAGGGCAGGCCAAGTGATTATTCGTTGCTTGATGGCCTCCTCCATTTCCGTGGTCGCGTTTATATACCCGCAGGAGGTGGTATCCGGGAGGACATACTTAGGGAGGCACACAGCTCTCAGTACTCAGTGCACCCGAAATCACCAAGATGACAGCGGATCTGCGGAGGATCATGTATTGGCCAGGGTTGAAGAGGGATATCATCTTCTATGTGACACATTGCGAGACCTGCCAGCGAGTAAAGGCAGAATGCAAGAGCCCATCATGGTTGCTATAGTCACTACCAGTCCCTAAGTGGAAGTTTTAGGATATTGCTATGGATTTTGTGCACGGATTGCCTCGCTCCCACTCGGGGCACGATTCTATTTGGGTCATCATCGACAGACTGACCAAGGTGGCCCAATTTATACCTATCAGGAAGGACAACCCAGTTACTATTTTGGTGAGGTTATTTGTGGAACAGTTCGTCAGGTACCACGGGGTCCCCACGACGATTGTCTTGGACCATGACAGTCAATTCACTTCCAGGGAGTGGAGAACGGTGCAGGCGTACTTGGGTTCTCAGCTTGCTTTTAGCACCGCTTTCCATCCACATACCGACAGTCAGACAGAGCGGACCATCATGACCATGGAGGATCCGCTACGATTATGTATACTGGATACGGGAAGGCCCTGGGAGAGACTGTTGCCTCTAGTTGAGTTCTCCTACAACAACAGTCACCAGGCGAGCATTGGGATGACACCTTATGAGGCTCTTTACGGGAGGAAGTGTCGGACTCCGCTATCTTGGGTTCCGGATGAGGACCCCAGGGTACTTGGATCAGACTACATTGAGGATACAGACGCTCAAATACGATTGATCAGGGACCAGATGCTAGAGACCCAGCGTAGGCAGGCGAAGTACTACGATGCACGACATTGGAAGGTGGAGTTCTAGGTAGGGGATATAGTATTCTTGAATATACGTCCGGTGCATGGTGTTTCTCGGGTGCGGAGGCACAAGAAGCTCAGCCCTCGATATATGGGCCATATTTGATTCTGGAGCGGGTCGGCCCCTTGGCCTACAAGCTGGAGCTGCCGCCAGAGCTGGAGGCCTTGCACGACGTCTTCCACGTCTCCTCACTACGGAGAGCTCTCCTTCGGCTAGAGCAGCATATCACCACTATAGTAGGCTCGTTAGCATCTGACAGATCAGTTCGTTTGGAGCCTCTCTGGATCGATGATACCGCGGTCCGAGTACTGCAGAAGAAGAAGGTTCCCCGGGTGAAGGTGTTGTTGTAAGACCCCCCTACCGGATCCCAAAACAAGGCACGAAGGGGGGTCTTATGCCCAGAACAGTCACCTTGCGGTAGCATTAGCACACGGGCTAACCTGTACCACAAGACGCCTATTCCGCAGGCTAAAACCAATATCAATATAAACATGCCAACCCAACCATAATATAAAAGAGAAGAAGTCAAATCCACACTAAGTATATAGTCCAAATACAGTTAATAAAGAGAAGCCAAAACATGCTTCTACAATATCAGAGTACAGCTATAAAAGTTGCCCAACGGGCTACATCAGAATCTCACAACACTCACATCCGTAACCGACGGTAGTGACGACACCGTCACTTCAGGCCCTGTCATCCTGGCCTGGTTGCCCTGCTGCATGGTCTGCGGCTGCTCTACTTGCGTGGTGACCTCCTAAAAAGGAAGACGTAGCAACCGTTAGTCGAAAAGACTAAGTAGTGGCTTCACATCCGCTCCCCCGGCGACTCCTTGGCACCAAGAGGAGAAAAGAGCAAGGGTAGAAGTATAATAAATAGTGTAACAGGCACAAGCGGTGGTAATGGTACAATAAGATTAATAGCATTATATTCTAGCACTTCTACATAAGCAACAGTAATTCAACAAGTACAAGTAATTACAGCAGGAAAGTAACTTAACTTATAAGGATGCCCATACAAGCTTATAAGTTAAGGATCGGTTTGCTTAAAGTAACTCATCGTATATGAGTGCCCATACAAACCTATACGATGAGGACCTTGTTGTGCAATGATATGAAATGGTATGTATGCTATGTAATGACTCACCCATGATCACACACATGCAATTGCTATGTCGACACAACTATAGTTCCCACTATTCGAGCAGGTAGCTAACCTCTCAGGCATCAAACGCCGTGGAAAGGCGGTGACAGTAGAGCGGGAATCTCTACTACTAGGCGGGTATCCACACTACTTCACCTAGGCCTCCGTACGCCTCAACGCTAAGAATACAACAACGGAGCCCATGCGTACTATGGCCCAGCGGGGTCTCGGGTAGATATACACCGAGAACACAGCCTGAATTGGCCTAGTGTGACCCGAAAGGGGCCTCAGAAGAAAGCACAAGGACAGAGCCCAACCGTTCACTTGGCACGGAAGGGGCCCCGGGACGTGAACACCGAGGACACAACCCAACCACCCCAAGTCTAACTGTCAACTCCCGTCGGTGTGACAATCGGCGAGCCCGTAGACCTGCCACACTATCCTTAACCCAGGATTACGACATAGCGTGTCGACTCACACCACATGCAAATTCCACATCACCGTGGCATGGAAAGGGCCTCGGAAGTAAGCACGAGGACACAGCCCAACCATCCAAATATACCTCATCTCAACATTAACCCAACTAGTGACGATCAACACCGCACTTACATCCTTCCACAACACTACCCGTAGGGAGACTACACACTAAGTATTGGACTACTAAATTTCATTCCAACCATCAAACATACTCATGACCATAGTTTATCCTTCTACATGTCATTCCAAATGAATTCAACATAATATAACATAATGCGCATAAATAGTAGTTTACCAATTTCTAACAAGTCATTTCGTTTATGTAAACTTGGTTCACAATTCAGATATATGAAATCCGATTAGTAATCTTTATCATTCATAGCACTACGGTGGTTAACATAAAACAGTTCACCAAAATCTCGAGTTAATTGTCAACATCAATTCCACCGAATCCAAATCCATATTATATAAAAACCCAGAATTTAAGTGCATAATAAATCTGGACAACAACTTCAACTGGATATTCATGAAGCTATAGGAAACCGGTGAAGACATGTAACCCATATTCAACAGTATCAAACTTAAAATCAGCCTTGAAGTCCGTTGCGTAAAGAACACAATTTCTGCATGCAAGATTTATCAGACAACATGTTCGTTCAGACTTTCCTGTGGCTACAGACTTCGCATAAAGACGTGCAACCACTCGTTGGAAAGGTAGTTTCAAGGGCTTCAACGTTTGTGTTTAGTCGAAAGCCCAGATCTGACCATATATCATCAGAAAATGGCCAAAAAGATTACTGCGCACAGAACACAGATTCTGCACGCATCTTAAAGAGGAATGAACGACATCGGTTCAACTTCCTCCTCAAGTCGATCCTCCAAAATCACCTCCAGAAATTCCTCCACCCTTATTCACCCTCGTGAGGCCTTTACTTTTCACGAATCCATCCCCCATCTTCGCATAGAAGGTTGGAGAGGTTGAAGACACAACTAGCCTTAGAGCACAAGCACTAGGACGACCTCTTACTAGAGAAATCACTATCTCGCAAGCCTAGACTCTTTTGAGTCGACATCTCGCCTAGATAACTACAGATCTAGCACCAAGGGAGAGGGGAGGAAGCTCACGTCATTTCCGGCATTTCCACTATTTCCGGCCATAGATCGTGTAACACTTCTTGGCGGCATCTTCTCCTTAACGGTGACGGCGGATCTTCTCCTCCAAGTTTTCTCCAGCAGTTTCCCTCTCTATAGAAGTTTCTCTCAGGAAATAGGGGATGAAATGAGCATGGAAACGACTAGGGTTTTCACTTCCCCTGATATATGAAAATTGACACGGGTTGGGACACGCCTGTGTCCTTACCCATGTCCTGTTTCGGGCGAAGCGTCAACGACGGTTTCAGCATCGGTTCAACACTCGACACGGGTAGGGACACGCCTGTATCCTGACCCGTGTCCCCATGACACGGTCGTGTTCCCTGGCCGTGTCCTTCTCTGGATACCTTTCGACGAACTCAACTCGATATAATGGCACACGGGTAGGGACACGCCCGTGTCTCTACCTGTGTCATATAATTCGTCGATCTCGACACGAGTTCGTCGATCTCGACACGCTCTGTCGAGTTTAACTCGACACATACGGGTAGGGACATGCCCGTGTTGCTACCCGTGTCATACGATGTCGACACACCTCGTCGATCTCGATACACACACACACGGGTAGGGACACGCACGTGTCTCTACCTGTGTCACTTCACACGGGTAGTGACACGCCCGTATCACTACCCATGTACTTCTCTGGACATACTCGAGTCATCGACTCGAGAGCTGGGCACTCACACACGGTTAGGGACACGCCCTTGTCTCTACCCATGTCCTATGCTTGACTGATTTCTCCTCCTTTTCACATGTGCTGTCCAGTTGTCAGCACTCGCCCTGAACCCAAGTCAGCTCTCCTGACTCAAAAACATGCACGAGGGGCCTAGTTCGATTCGGGATGTTATAAATCCTATAAACAAAATAAAAGATTTCATCCCCGAAATCAGTCTTAGGCTATGGGAAGAAAAGCATAACAAAAACATAATATGATTTTAAATAAAATTACCTTGAGCAAACAACTCCGGATAGTGTTTTTGCATCACATCCATCGGCTCCCATGTATATTCCTCCTTCCCATGATTGGACCATAGCACCTTCACCAAGGGGACACTTTTGCGGCGCAACATTCTTGTCTCGTTATCTACGATCCGCACCGGCTCTAGTCGCACAGACCTATCAGACGCCACGACACCATCAGTTGTGGGGGTGTATTGATCGGGCTACAACAACGCCTTTCGAAGCGATGACACATGGAACACGTCGTGGAGGTTCTCTAGCTCGGACGGTAACTCCAACCGATAGGCCAACAGGCCAATCCTTTCCAATATAGTATAAGGACCAACATACCTTGGGCTGAGCTTTTTGACATCACGCACACGTGACACTCCATGCATCGGTCGGATTTTCAGGAACACCTTATCACCCACTTGAAACTCCACCATCCGGTGCCTTGCATTATAATACTTCTCCTGCCGACTTTGAGCCTCCAACATGCGAACCCGTATCAGTCTAACCACCGCATCGGTATCATCAATATATTCAACACCCAAAGCCTTCAGGTCTTCATCTTGCACCCAAGACAAGGGGGTTCTACACCTTCAATAAAGAGCTTCATGAGGAGCCATGCCGATACTAACCTGGTGGCTGTTGTTGTAGGAGAATTCTACTAACGGTAAGGGTCTTTCCCACGGCTCTCCTCTATCCAACACACATAATCTCAACAAATCTTCCAATGTCCGGATGGTCCTTTCAGATTGCCCGTCTGTCTGAGGATGAAACGCGGTGCTGAAGGTAAGGCGCGAGCCCAAATACGCCTGTACCGCTTTCCACTCCTTGGAGGTAAACCGACCATCACGATCAGACACGATCGTCTTAGGCACGCCATGATACCGTACGAATTGCTCCATAAAGAGGCATACTAAGACATCCACATGAGCTTCTTTCTTAATTGGGATAAACCGGGCTACTTTCGTCAGGCGATCAACTATCACCCACACCGAATCATTTCCTGAGCGTGAGCGAGGTAACCCAAGGACAAAGTCCATGGAGATATCCTCAAACTTCCACTCAGGGATGGGCAACGATTATAGTAAACCACCGGGACTCTTGCATTCCGCCTTCACCCTTTGACAAGCTTTGCAATGTGTAACAAAATATCAGACATCCTTTTTCATTCCCGGCCAACACATGGTCTTCCGTAAGCCGGCGTACATCTTAGCAATGCCCGGGTGTACTGAATATTGAGAGCAATGAGCCTCTCTCAAGATATCCTCCCAGATTTTACCGCCTTTGGGAATGTAGAGCCGGCCACGAAAATAAACGAGGCCGTCTTTTAGCGTATACTCATCCGTAGTCCCATCTTCGATTGACTTGATTGCCGGGGCCAGGGCCGCACCCATCCCTTGATCCACTCTGATTCGGTCCCGGATATCACAAACTATACTCATGCTTTCCAAGTACTCTGTATACTCTTCCGAAGGAGCCTTACATATCAATGTAATATCCATTTCCTCAATCATTCGAGCCAACTCCATACTCATCAACCGAGCCTCTGGGCTGGAACCTGGTACCTTTCTACTCAATGCATCGGCCAGCGAGTTCGCCTTTCCGGGGTGGTAGTTCATGGTGAACTCATAGTCGCATAGAAATTCTAACCACCGCCATTGCCTAAGGTTCAACTCCTTCTGAGTATGAACGTACTTCAAGTTTTTGTGGTCTGAAAAGATCTCGCAGTGGATGCCGTATAGATAATGCCTCCAAACCTTCAAGGCGAACACCACCGCTCCCAATTCCAAATCATGAACCGGGTAATTGATTTCATGCTTATTCAACTGTCTTGAAGCATATGCAATCATGTGTCCGTGCTGCATCAACACCTCTCCCATCCCTTGATGTGATGCGTCAGTGTAAACCTGAAATCCTTCCTTCCCAGATGGAAGTGCAAGGATGGGGGCGGAGGTAAGTCTATCCTTCAGCTCCTGGAACGCCGCTTCACATTGGGGTGTCCACTCAAATGGCACACCTTTCTTCGTCAATGATGTAAGAGGGAGGGCAATCTTGGAGAATCCTTTCACGAACTTGCGGTAGTACCCGACAAGCCCAAGTAAGCTCCGCACATCAGCCGCCGACTTCAAGGGAGACCACTCCTTTACGGCACACACCTTGTACGGATCCACCGCTAGTCCTGCTCCACTGATCACATGCCCCAAGAAAGCAACCTCTTTAAGCCAGAATTCGCACTTGCTGAACTTGGCGAATAAGGCGTGCTCTTTTAATTTCTTCAATACCAAGGTCAAGTGCTCAACATGCTCCTCCTCCGTCTTTGAGTAGACCAAGATGTCGTCGATGAAAACAATGACGAAGATATCCAAATAAGGTTCAAACACCTTGTTCATCAGGCTCTTGAAGGCCGAAGGGGCATTTGTGAGCCCAAACAACATTACAGTGAACTCGTACAGTTCATATCTTGAACTAAAGTCCGTTTTCTGGATGTCCTCCTCTTGTATCCTCAACTGATAATATCCTGAGCGCAAGTCCAGCATGGAAAACCAATGTGCTCCCACTAATTGATCGAACAACTCATCGATCCGAGGTAGCGGATAAGTGTTCCGCACTATCAGCCGATTGAGTTCCTGATAGTCTATGAACAAATGCATGGTCTCATACTTCTTCTTCACGAACAATACAGGGGCTCCCCAGGGTGACAAACTGGGGAGAACGAACCCTGACTTCACCAGTTCTTGCTGTTAAACTCTAAACTCCGCGAATTCCTTCAGGGCCATTCGGTAAGGGGCCTTGGATACCGGCTTGCCACCCGATACTAGATTATTCTGGAAGTCAACCTCTCTATGCGGGGGTAATCCTGACAGTTTCTTAGGAAATACCTCGGGGAAGTCCCGCACTACCCGTACGTCTTTTATATCCAATGCTAACTCCTTCAACTCGAACCAGATCATTGTTGGGTATTGTATCCACACCAACCCAAATTTGATGAAATCACCCTTGAACTAAGATGAATTAAATTGTATCTGATGCTTGGTTTGAGTTATGTGTTTGCAGGATTCTTATGGGAAGTGTAGACCAATGTCAGTCTACAATGGGTCACCAAACATAGAACCATACAATATAATCCCTCATTGTGTGTTCCAACGTGTTGACTCATGTGTAGCCTCTCTATTGGAATACACTTCATATTCAAGCTCTAGGACTATGAGAAAAGACTTGATGCTGATTTCACCTTAGAAGAAGAAAAATTTTGTCAGAAAAATTTTCCTAAGTAAAGTACTCGAGTAGTTCCTTACTTACTCGAGTAAGTTACTGAGTGTATACTCGAGTAGTAATTCACTTACTCAAGTAGTTAAGATATACTCGAGTAGTCCAATTATGGCTCTCGAGTAGTTCATCTTATATACTCGAGTAATTTCCTTTTACCTCTCGAGTTTACAGAATTCTCTTCTAAAGTTTTTCTAAGTTATATAATCGAGTAGTACTATAGAGTACTCGAGTAGTTCTATCTTCTGTCTCGAGTTAATTGAATTCTGACTCTCGTGTAGTTCTTACTTACTCGAGTAGTCTAAATCATATACTCGAGTAGTTCATCTACTACTCGAGTAGTCAAATGCTTTTACTCGTGTAATCCAGATTCCCCCTCTAGAAAATTTCTTTGAGTGAATTACTCGAGTAGTTCATGTTATATACTCGAGTAGTTCTAATTATCTCGAGTAATACTAGAGTAATTCCTTATGTCTCGAGTAGATTATCTTACATACTCGAGTAGTTCAGTCTTTCTGTTCCAGAAATTTTCTAAGTGTTTGTCTTGAGTAGTCTCTTATATACTCGAGTAGTTCATTCTTATATACTCGAGTAGTATTTCTTGTACTCGAGTAATTTACTCCAACTCTCGTGTATGTACTAAAGTACTCGAGTAAGTCATTTCTGTTACTCGAGTAGCTGATTCCTTTTTACTCTAGTAGTTGACTCCATGTAGTCGAGTAATGATTTCTCTTTCTCCCGAGTAATTTTTCTCATGTACTTGAGTAGTCATCTTCTACCTACTCGAGTAGTGTTGCATATACTCGAGTAGTTCTGCTTGACTCGAGTAATTTACTTTGACTTTTCAGAAATTCTTTAAGTCCAGACCTAACGGTCTTATTCTTAAACATTGACGTGATTGGTCCACGTGTCTTTCATAGTGACGCAATTATGACTAATCTTTTCTTCTCCTATAAAAGGTCTTATCTAATCTGACAAACCCTAAGTTTTCAAAGAAAATTATTCTAAGAAGCTTTTGCAGCCGTACTCTCTCTCTAAAAGATTTCTGTCTCCTCTCTCTCTCTCCAAGAAACGGAAATCCGCCGCCGTCGCTGTCTCTGATTTCCGACCGGCTAGGGTTCTTCTTTTCAGAGGATTCAGTTTAAGAAGACTCTACAGATCGAGATCTCCGCTCAACGCTTCATCTTCTCATTCGATCTTTTAAAGTCGAGAAGTTCCAGATCTGATATTGCCGAGATTCTTCTTTAATATTCTGATAAAGCCGCACGCCTAGAAGAAGGAATTTATGATTTACTGTTGCAGATCTGAACAAGAGAATTTACTGTTTGTATTTCTGTACAACTTTATTTAATTATTGTAGGAGAAGTTTTCTCCGAGTGTAGGAGTTTTTAACTCCGAGATTGTAGGAAGTTTTGCCTTCCGAGTGTAGATCCGTTTTGTGGATCGAGTTTGTAGGAACATTGTTCCGAGGGTAGGATTGTTTTCCAATCCGAGATAGTGGAGTAGCCGAGTCTAGTGTATTGCTAGATCGGTGAGGGAAAGTGGATGTACCAAAGGTTGGGGAACCACTATAAATCTTGCCTCGTCTATGTTTGCTTGTTTGGTAGATAGATCTGTGCTTTGGTTGAGATTTTTTTTCATTACACAAAAAGACGCACAACTCACCTATTCACCCCCCTCTAGGTGATTTAGGTTGGCAACTATTATCTTTCAATCATGAAGACTTCATCACCCTTCATATGGGCTTTTACCGTCTGAACTGAAGATAACAACATACGAGGTGCGAAGCTAATACCTTGGAAGATGACATTGGAGTCCCCATGTCTCAAGTAAATTCATTTCTCTGCATAGTCAATCCTTGCAAAGTGCCAGTCCAACCACGCCATGCCCAAAATGAAGTCAAACTCCGGCATTCTCAAGACCGTGGCAGGTGTATCAAAGGCCTTTCCTTCAATAAATATCTCAAACTCGCACTTGGCGGTTGCAATCATCTCCGATCCATCCGGTAGGCGCACTCGTCGGGCTATACCAGTAAAGTATTGTACGCCTCCATGTCCTTAATGAAGTCATCAGACATAAAAGAGTGTGAGGCACCGGTATCGAACAGCGCATAGGTTGTCTTCCCACCAACTATCACGGTGCTTAAGTACCAATAACCCAAAACGTATTGCTAGGTGTCTAGTATGTCTCAAGCAACTTTAAGTTAGACAATGAAAACGTGATAATCATTTAAATCATACCTCCAATCACATCTTGGGGATTCCGTTCTTGCACCATGTCCAGCGCGTACACTTGATCCCGAGCAGGGCCGGGGTTTCCTCCTCGCGGTCCTCGTTCTCGACAACGCATGTAACCCCACCCCCGTGGAGCGGCCGAAGGGAGAGCAGGAGGGACATTTTGAAACAACCACGGGCAAAAATGTTGAATGTGGCCCGACTGGTTGCATTCAAAACACACCAGCCCACGACGCCCTTCATGTTGCTGATATTGTTAAGGCTGAGGCAGTGGAGGCAACACAGGCGGCTGCGGAACCGGATGCTCCACTCTAAAGTCTCGGTGGAAACGACCTCCACCTCTTTGATGTCCTCTTCCTCCTCTGAAGTCCCGCCTCCTTCTATTGCTTGGACCAGCTTCCATCACATCTTCCGCATGCCTCTTACCACTACTCAAGTGATCCGCCTCCAATCTCTTCGCCATGTCGATAATCTCCGCCAAGTTAGCGTCCGCTATAAACAAAAGGGCCTGCCTCAGGGGATCTCGCAGCCCTTTGTAGAAACGCTTGGCGTATCCTCTATCATCCAGGTCATATGAGTTCGCGAACCTTGTGAGATGCTGGAACTCTCGCTGGTATTTTGTAACCGATTTTGATCCCTGCTTTAGTAGTAGAAACCTCTGCTCAAGCTCATCTCGAGCCGATGTAGGAATGAAGTGCTCCAAGAAGACACCCGAGAACTCGCTCCAACTTATCTCGGTATACACTCGTCCTTGGAATGTGGAGCCCATGAGTGACTTCCACCACGTCTTAGCATGTAGATCCAAGACGGACACCGCCAACGATACAACCATGTTGGCCGGGCAACGGATCCCCGCCAATAGCTCTTGGACCGTGTCAAGCCATTCCTCCGTGCGTACGACCGACTCCGTCCCGAGGTAGGCGGGAGGGGAGAGAGGCCGAAAGGTTCTCAGGCAGTTAGAGCCCGGAGCCTGTTGTTGAACCGGAGACTGTTGCGCCCTAAAGGCATCCAGGATGGCGGTGAGCGTCCGCCCCAACTCGGATTGTTGAAACTGAGGGGATATGGAAGGGGCAGGAGTGCCCCCCATCGGCTCAGTGTGTACTGGAATCTACACATAAAACACAAACATATGGTCAGATTGGCTAATCTTGAGGTCAAAGTTGGACAACTTAGTGTGAATTACATATGGGTACACCACTACTTCCGATAAGAAAGTTTGTCCGCAAACTGACTAATCGAACGGGGGTGGTACGATTGTTGAATGACTTCTTTAGTTGAGGATCGTGGAAAACTGGTACCATTTGTAAGACCCCCCTCCCGAATCCCAAAACACGGCATGAAGGGGGGTCTTATGCCCAGAACAGCCGCCTTGCGGTAGCATTAGCACACGGGCTAACCTGTACCACAAGACGCCTATTCCGCCGGCTACAACCAATATCAATATAAACATGCCAACCCAACCATAATATAAAAGAGAAGAAGTCAAATCCACACTAAGTATAAAGTCTAAATACAGTAAATAAAGAGAAGCTAAAACATGCTTCTACAATATAGAGTACAACTATAAAAGTTGCCCAACGGGCTACATCAGAATCTCATAACACTCACATCCGTAACTGACGGTAGAGACGACACCGTCACTTCAGGCCTTGTCGTCCTGGCCTGGCTACCCTGCTGCATGGTCTACGACTGCTCTACCTGCGGGGTGAACTCCTAAAAAGGAAGACGTAGCAACCGTTAGTCGAAAAGACTAAGTGGCTTCACATCCACTCCCCCGGCGACTCCTCAGCACCGGGCGGAGAAAAGAGCAAGGGTACAAGTATAATAAATAGTGTAACAGACACAAGCAGGTGGTAATGGTACAATAAGATTAATAGCATTATATTATAGCAGTTCTACATAAGCAACAGTAATTCAACAAGTACAAGTAACTACAACATGTAAGTAACTTAACTTATAAGGATGCCCATACAAGCTTATAAGTTAAGGATCGGTTTGCATAAAGTAACTCATCGTATAGGAGTGCCCATACAAACCTATACGATGAGGATCTTGTTGTGAAATGATATGAAATGGTATGTATGCTATGCAATGACTCACCCATGATCACACACATACAATTGCTATGTCGACACAGACTATAGTTCCCACAATTCGAGCAGGTAGCTAACCTCTCAGGCATCAAACGTCGTGGCTAGGTGGTGACAGTAGAGTGGGCATCTCTACTACTACGCGGGTATTGTTGGGTATTGTATCCACAATGTACCTGATTTGAAGAAGCCCCTGGACAAGCTAAGGTCAATAGACTATGTATTTGATAAACTCTTTCAAGTTGTGCTTGCAGTTCCTCCACGCTAAGTGCACACCAATGTCAGGGTGCAGTAGGTCAATATACACGGGTCTGCACGACGTAATCCCTCGTTGAGCAGATCAGTGTGTTGGCCTATGTGCACTCTCTCTATTGGAGTGCACTTACTTTCAAGTACAGGGCCGTTCATATGCAAGAGAAGACAAGGAGCATGGAGGATCAAGGAGAAGCTCCTGGGTGGAAGACGAAAATTCGTCAAGGCAAATTCGACGAGAATCACCAAGTGATTCTCGCCGAATCGACGAGAATCATTAGTGATTCTCGCCGACTCCTTCTGGCCACCTCTAAATGGTGCCAAGTAAGATTCGGTGAGAATCACTAGTGATTCTCGCCGAACAGTGGCCAAGCAGCTCATGCATACAAAGTAAAATTCGTTGAGAATCAATAAGTGATTCGGCGAGAATCACTAACGATTCTCGACGAATCGTCGAGAATCACTTAGTGATTCTCGCCGATTCGTCGAGAATCGCCTGCGATTCTCGCCGATTTTCACTTGCGTTTTCTCAGGATGCTGCTGGACCGGATTCTGCCTTTGGACTAGTTTGAACCGGACTTAGGGATTTCTTTTGTGGGTCCCGCAAACGGTCATATTTGAGAATTCAACAGTATATATATTCCAGTATTTTTGAACAGTAAAAAGACGAAAAACGAAGAAAGAAGCCGAGCAAGGAAAACCCTAAAATCGCGAACTCTTTCCGCCGCCACCGTCGCGCTCGGGCAAATACGTCGCCGCTGCTGATCGTTCCTCTTCCCGATCTCCGGCGACAGAAGCTTAGCAAAGCTTGCGTCTCACGTGTCTATCCAGAGATCTCTTGTCTCTCGATTTGTTGACCGGGAAAAACCCCCCCCGTCCGAATCGATCGAGACGACCGATCCTAGAGTGACCGTTGGTAGACCTAGTTTGCTTCGCAAAGAAGTTTGGATCTCAAAGCACTGCAGCAGCGCACCTTCGTTGCCGCCGACTCCGAACCAAGCCGCCGCTCGGATTGCCGCCGCCGGTTCCGGGAGATCCTCTCCAAGTGAGACCAAGGTCGTAGACTCTTCATCGACTTCAAGAACACGTCGTCGGACAAAGAGGAACACCGTAGTCTCCAAAAGAAGTTTGTATCACGTGTACACTCTACATTTAATTTCGTTGTAAAGGAACTTTTGTTCCGTGTTGTAAGGGTTGAGTGCAACCCGTTTTGTGGGAGTATTGACTATCACGTGTGGAAGGGCTCCTTCCGTTAGTGAAGGGATTGGATTTCAATCCCGTTGGAGAAGTGACCGAGTCGTCCCTTGTTGGGGAGATAGGTCGAAGGGGGAAAGTGGATGTACCCAAGTTGGGGAACCACTATAAATTGCCTGTGTTTTCTGTGTGCTGTGCTTTGTATTTTTATTGTGCAGGTACGTTCGTATATTCCGCAAAAGCGCTACTCGTCACCTATTCCCCCCCCCCCCCCATAGGTGCACATAGCTGACACTAGGTGGACTTTCAAGTGGTATCAAAGCGAGGTTACTCTTCAAAAAGGTTAACACCTTGAGTAGAATCCTGCCACCAGTGTCAGAAGCATGGATCTGGATTATGAGATTCCGCCACTCAAACTCCCCGCATGCACAAAGGATTATTATCCCATCTGGAGAATGAGAGTATCCTTTCACCTTGATGCTATCGATCCTTGAGCTTCCTTCATCCTGGAAGAGGGTCCGTTTATCCCCATGAAGACCTCCGACTCTGGAATCCAAGTGCCCATGGGCATTGCTGAGATGTCAGAGACGGAACTATCACTATTTCACTTGGACGAGAGGATTCGACAAATCATCATGGATGTCTGGTCTGGAGCCTCTCGCTCTAGATTGGAAAAATGTAGAACGGCTAAATCTCTGTGGATGATGATCTCAGAGCTAATTGGGGGGTCAGAGAAAGCTGGATTATGCTGTCAATCAGAGGATGAAGCGTATGTAGGAGTCCTCACTTCTGAAGATGAAGGCAAGGATCCTTCGAACTGCATCAGAGCTCCAGTGTCCGTGTCAGAGACTGAAGAGGACAGTGAGGAAAGCAGCTTTGATGTGGATGAAACTATAGTCACTGGATCTAACGACAATAACACAGAAGTGCAGGTAACTTCCTCATCCTGCCCCGTATCTCTTGAAATTTCTGAAGACAGGAACTGCCCTCCTTCAGAAAATGCTGATTCCCTGAAGAGAGCCCTTCAGTCAAGCAATCTACTTGCTAAGGAGCAAGCTCAAGAGATTGCTCGACTGAAGGTCTTGTTGGTCCTCCAATTGGCGTCCAACAAGGCCAAGGACTCTAAGATCTCAGCTCTAGAGAGTAGTCTGGAGAATGAGAAACGTATAGTATCAAACTTTTCCCAAGTTGATGCTATAAAAAGAAAGCAAGAAACCGGGTGGATCTCCCGGATTATCAAGGCATGGAGAAATGGGGAAACGGTATTCCGACCCCCCACTCCTAGCAGGAAGAAACTCATCATGCCTTCAGGTATGACCATAGGAATAGTCGTGGTCACTGCAAGGGTGATTTGTCCCCATGTGGAAACGTCCATAGTGCAAGGGGCGTCATGGCCACCCATGAGGAAATATCTAAGGCTCATTCTGAGCCCTTCATATTCACTGCCACTGCCTCAACACAGTGTGGGTCTGCATGTCCCAGCTCACAAAAGACTTCTCACCACTCGAGGACACGGGATAGAGAGGATAGAAGTCATGATGTCAGGTTCCATGGGGCCCCTGTAAGGGAGATGCCTGAAAGAATGGCACCACCTTCCCGGCCTCATAACGCTCAAACATGCATTCTTTCCACCCTTCCACGTGTCACGATGAAAGAGGAATTTTTGTGACAAGATCATGTCCTATCCCGTTTAGACCTAGGACCGTGACTACATCAGTCACGAGATCAGGTCGGAAACGGCGATACAACATTCACCCATGTTGGTGCTGTGGCAAAGTGGGACACTTTGCCATCGATTGTTGGCAAACCCCTCTGTGCCCACGGCAAGGGCTTATCCACATTCTAGGGACAGAGGTAGTCTTCCAGACAGGTTTTCTGAAGGAAGGCAGTGGCGTGCTCATGCTAACAGGAACCTAGGACCCAATATGATTTGGGTTCCTAAGGTAAAGTAATTCTCTCTTGCAGGGTAGTCTAGGTTCCCGGGAATATGATGGGAACTAGACAGTAAGTGGCTCAAGACTAAATTGGAACAAGCATCTGCAATACCAGATGTGCTATCTGTTTGAGCATAGTCACACTGAGCCTCTAATGTGTTCTACCTGTGGGACTAAGACGATGACTCTCAAAATCCCAGATCTACAATGGCTCCAAGGACGACTGCAGGGTTGATCTCTAGCTGCGAGCTGGTTCGAACTGGATTTTCTCATGCCTCGGACGAATTCCGCAACATTATTCTAATGCTGGAAGAGGCTGGGCTAACCTTCGTCTTGGAGCACCCTTGCAAAATCCTGGACAAAGAGGTGTTGGAGTTCTTCGCTACCGCAAGACTCCGAGATGGAGACTCCATAATCAAGAGCAAGGTGGCTGGGGCAAAGGTAAAGATGTCCGCCAGCAAGCTGACTCGCTACCTGCAGCTTTCTAGTTCGGAGCAGGAGGACTACTTGGAGGACGAGACAAAACCAGAACTCTCTTGTTCTCTGCGGTCTTCCACGAGGAACTCGTCAATAAAGAGAAAGGAGATGAATGAAGAAGGGAAGCTCCTATCTGACGTTATCGGAAAAGTGCTCATCTGCAAGCGGGCTCGCATGACCATATCTCAGGAGATATGTTCAAGATCCTCATAGCTATTGTCTGCTGCAAGAGTTCAACTGGGGGAGTTGCTGTTCCAAAAGATCAAGGACACCTTGGGCACTCAAGTTTTGGCCGCATCATAAGCTTATATCTAAACCAGCTGAACGGAGACAAGTTTGACATGAGCAAAGGGTCCCTCTCCAACTACTTGAAGAAGATGGATGCAAGTGTGTTTGATCGATGGGAGAGGCGGATCGGGCAGCCTGCCGTGGAAGAGCGACAGGAAGTATCTCCAGCAGTCACCCCCCGTGAAATTCCTGATACCCTGACTGCAGGAATCGAGGGGGAGACTCTACCCCCTCATACAGATATAGTTTCTGAAATTGCCCAGGTGGCCAGAGATGCGGTGGCCGAAATTCATGAAGTAAGTGAACCTGAGCTGGAGGATGAGGAGGTCCTGAACAGAAACACTAAGGAATCTCACCATGTCGCTGCAAAGCGAATTCTAAGATACCTTAAAGATGCTGATTTTGCAGGGAGTAGGGATGACAGGAAAAGCACTTCCGGGACGTGTCAATTCCTCGGAAGAAGGCTTATATCATGGAACAGCAAGAAGCAGAACTGTGTGGCTATCTCCACAGCAGAATCTGAGTACATCTCAGCAGGCAGCTGTTGCGCACAACTCCTTTGGATCAGAAATCAGTTGGCCGACTACAACCTTCAGTTCAAGGAAGTTCCAATGTACTGCGACTCGTCCAGTGCAATTGCCATTGCCAACAATCCTGTCTCGCACAGCAGAACGAAGCATATTGAAGTGCGCTACCACCTCATTCGGGAGCACGTGGAAAACAAGGACATCTCTCTTTGTTATGTCCCCACGGACAAGCAGATTACTGATATATTCACAAAGCCCTTAGACGAGGCCAAGTTCAATCTTTTCAAGACTGAATTGGGGATGCTCAATTATGAAGCATGAAGACTACAGAAGCTCCCGACTCGTGCATGATCTGAGGGGGAGCAGGGAACTCCAGCGTGAGTACAGCTGCAAGAACTGAGGGGGAGCTAAGGGCCAAAGGTTACAGACCCCGATTTACCGAAGCCGAAAAGGGGGAGATTACCCTCTCGGGGTCAAGGATAAGGTGGCTCCAGCTCGCTCCCAAGAAATCGGTATTGGTAAGGGATGACTCCACTCAATGTTAAGTTTATGGCTTTCATTTGCTTTCATTTCCATTTGCTCTATTCACCTTAGCTTGTAGGGTTTAGGCTTCTTCAAATAGGGGGAGATTGTTGGGTATTGTATCCACAATGTACCTGATTTGAAGAAGCCCCTGGACAAGCTAAGGTCAATAGACTATGTATTTGATAAACTCTTTCAAGTTGTGCTTGCAGTTCCTCCACGCTAAGTGCACACCAATGTCAGGGTGCAGTAGGTCAATATACACGGGTCTGGCACGACGTAATCCCTCGTTGAGCAGATCAGGTGTGTGGCCTATGTGCACTCTCTCTATTGGAGTGCACTTACTTCAAGTACAGGGCCGTTCATATGCAAGAGAAGACAAGGAGCATGGAGGATCAAGGAGCAGCTCCTGGGTGGAAGACGAAAATTCGTCCAAGGCAAATTCGACGAGAATCACCAAGTGATTCTCGCCGATTCGGCGAGAATCACTAGTGATTCTCGCCGAATCGACGAGAATCATTAGTGATTCTCGCCGACTCCTTCTGGCCACCTCTAAATGGTGCCAAGTAAGATTCGGCGAGAATCACAACCAGTGGCCAAGCAGCTCATGCATACAAAGTAAAATTCGTTGAGAGATCAATAAGTGATTCGACGAGAATCACTAACGATTCTCGACGAATCGTCGAGAATCACTTAGTGATTCTCGCCGATTCGTCGAGAATCGCCTGCGATTCTCGCCGATTTTCACTTAGCATTTTCTCAGGATGCTGCTGGACCGGATTCTGCCTTGGATAGTTTGAACCGGACTTAGGGATTTCTTTTGTGGGTCCCGCAAACGGTCATATTTGAGAATTCAACAGTATATATATTCAGTATTTTTGAACAGTAAAAAGACGGAAAATGAAGAAAGAAGCCGAACAAGGAAAACCCTAAAATCGCGAACTCTTTCCGCCGCCACCGTCGCGCTCGGGCAAATACGTCGCCGCTGCTGATCGTTCCTCTTCCCGATCTCCGGCGACAGAAGCTTAGCAAAGCTTGCGTCTCACGTGTCTATCCAGAGATCTCTTGTCTCTCGATTTGTTGACCGGGAAAAAAACCCCCCCGTCCAAATCGATCGAGACGACCGATCCTAGAGTGACCGTTGGTAGACCTAGTTTGCTTCGCAAAGAAGTTTGGATCTCAAAGCACTGCAGCAGCGCACCTTCGTTGCCGCCGACTCCGAACCAAGCCGCCGCTCGGATTGCCGCCGCCGGTTCCGGGGAGATCCTCTCCAAGTGAGACCAAGGTCGTAGACTCTTCATCGACTTCAAGAACACGTCGTCGGACAAAGAGGAACACCGTAGTCTCCAAAAGAAGTTTGTATCACGTGTACACTCTACATTTAATTTCGTTGTAAAGGAACTTTGTTCCGCGTTGTAAGGGTTGAGTGCAACCCGTTTTGTGGGAGAATTGACTCTCACGTGTGGAAGGGCTCTTCCGTTAGTGAAGGGATTGGATTTCAATCCCGTTGGAGAAGTGACCGAGTCGTCCCTTGTTGGGGAGATAGGTCGAAGGGGGAATGTGGATGTACCCAAGTTGGGGAACCACTATAAATTGCCTGTGTTTTCTGTGTGCTGTGCTTTGTATTTTTATTGTGCAGGTACGTTCGTTCGTATATTCCGCAAAAGCGCTACTCGTCACCTATTCCCCCCCCCCCCCCATAGGTGCACATAGCTGACACTAGGTGGACTTTCAGGTATCCACATTACTTTACCTAGGCCTCGGTACGCCTCAACGCTAAGAATACAACAGCGGAGCCCATGCGTTACTATGGCCCAGCGGGGTCTCGGGTAGATATGCACAAGAACACAACCCGAATGGCCTAGTGTGACCCGGAAGAGGCCTCGGAAGAAAGCACAAGGACACAACCAATACCGTTCAATTGGCACGGAAGGGGCCACGGGACTGCGTGAACACCCGAGGACACAACCAACCGCCCAAAATCTAACTGTCAACTCCCGTCGGTGTGACAATCGGCGAGCCGTATTAGACCTGACACATTTCTATCCTTAACCCAGGATTTTTTTTTTACGACATCACGTGTCGACTCACACCGCATGCAAATTCCACATCAACGTGGCATGGAAGGGGCCTCGGAAGTAAGCACAAGGACACAGCCAACCATCCAAATATACCTCATCTCAACACTAACCCAACTAGTGATGGTCAACACCGCACTTACATCCTTCCACAATACTACCCGTAGGGAGACTACGCACTAAGTATTGGACTACTAAATTTCATCCAACCACCAAACATACTCATGGACATAGTTATCCTTCTACATGTCATTCCAATGAATTCAAGATAATACATAATGCGCATAAATAATAGTCTACCAATTTCTAACAAGTCATTTCGTTTAAGTAAACTTGGTTCACAGTTCAGATATATGAAATCTGATTTAGTAATTTCATCATTCATAGCCTAGGGTGGTTAACATAAAACAGTTCACCAAAATCTCGTGTTCTTGCCCCAACATCAATTCCACCGAATCCAAATCCATATTATATAAAAACCCAGAATTTAAGTGCAGAATAAATCTGGACAGCAAATTCAACCGGAGATTCCCGAAGCTACATGAAACCGATGAAGCGTGTAACCCATCGATGGAAAGGTCTTTCCATGGGCTACAACATTTATGTTCAGACCACAACCCAGATTCAAAGTATCAAACTTAAAATCAGCCGTGAATGCGCTGCGCACATAACACAATTTCTGCATGCAGGATTTATCGGATGTCATGTTCGTTCAGACTTTTTCGTGGCTACAGACTTCATATGAAGACTTGCAACCAGTCGTTGGAAAGGTATTTGCAAGGCTTCAACTTTCGTGTTTAGTCGAAAGCCCAGATTCGGGACGTTACAGTTGTGGTCCAACCATGGATGGGAGGAGCACACCTGGGAGCCGAGGGATCTAATGCTAGAGCGGCACCCGAAGCTCTTTACCTCAGGTAACACTTTAATCAATGTTTAAAGTACTTAAATTTTTACACTTGAAAACCAAGTAGACCCGAACTTAAATTTCAGGGATGAAATTATTTCTTTTATTTATTGGAGTTTGTAACATCCCACTTTCAATTAGACCCCTCTACTTAGGTTGGGTTAGGACATATGGTGGGGATATGGGTTTAGACTAGGATTGAACCATGGAATTTGTGTCTAACCACATGGGCCCACTACAGGGCCCAAGGTAATTTAAGTCAAACCAACCCAAATTGGGGTCCTGCCCACACATTGACTCCACCACTGCATCCCTAGCCCTAACACCAACCTAAGGGAACCATGTGATATATCACAAGGTCACCAATTGACTAGAGTTGACCCAAGTCAACCCAAATCTTAATTTGGTCAAACCACACCTAAAGGCCCAAATAGTCCAAGTGGGGCACCACCATGGCCCAGTCCAAGTTGGGTGGTGTCATAGGCCCATGAACTTCAGGTGGGGTCAGCCCACTCATCAAGTTGACTAGGTCAACCCTAAAAGTCAACATAGTCAACTTGAAGCCTAAATTGGGGAAAGAATGAACCAAGCCCACTCCCCATAGGCTAGGCCCATTAGTCAAGGCTCATGACCAGCCCATGAGGCCAAGGACTGCCAATACCCCTCTAAATCAGGAGAGAGATTACATGCAAAGGGGTAGAAAAGGAACTTTGGAGAAATGAGGAGAGAGAGAAGAAGAATGAAGAGGAAGGATGGCCACATGGCCACTTACTCAGCTGCCTAAGCTTGCTGGCCGGCCTCCTCAAGCAATTTCAGAGGAAATTGGAGCATGGTGGCCACTTGGCACTATGGGTGAAACAACCAAAGCTCAAACCAAGCTCCCCCTTGGGCTTATCTCCTCATACCCCCACTCTCAGCCCAATCTAACCACAACATCAGCTTCAGAGAGGGCAAACGACTTGAGAATGAGTCCTGGAGCAAGGGAATTGCTGGATAATCAAGGAAAATGAGAGGAGTTGCCAGAGCAAGCTCGACCATGGCTCACCGCCGTGAAACTCACCGTCAAGCCGCCCTAACGGTTCGTTTCACCTCACCTCTACCCGTAATAGGATCCTAGATAGTTTAGGAGAGATATCAGGCTCAATTGAGACCGATGACATGTGAGAATAGAGCCAAATTCTCGAGCTTTTCTACTTGCTCGGGATCGCCGGAGGAGCCGCCTCTGACCGCCTCACCGCCGGGAAACGCTAACCCCCACCTCAACGGAGGTGGTGACAATAATCTCCGGCTGTGCCGCCGGCCCAGGTGGCCGGAAATGGCCAGAGAAGGTGACCCAACCAGGCTCAATCTCAGCCATTGCTGATCGGGGATGATGATGCGATGTCGTCCATTTTTATTTAAATGAATGAATAAATGTTAACTTAGGGATTATTTGATAAATGTCACACTCTGGCAGTGATTTTAAATACAAATTTTAGGATACTTAGGGACATTTCCAGAGGTAGTGATGAATAGGAATGTTGTAGACCTTGATCTTAACTTTCAGTTGCCACCCTAAAGTTCAAATTTGGAATAATAGAACTCCCTGTATGGCTGTTCTACTAGGACTGGTCCTAGGCAAGGGCAGAAATTCAAATGCATGCCCATGCCACACAAAACGTCCACATGACCCAAAATTTTGGACATGTGCTTGACTAGGGTAGACTTAAACACTGTCCAAAAATTGAAATTTTTGGGAAGATTTTTCTATAGTATTTGTGAAAATACACAAAAGTAAATTAATGAAATATTTGGAGTAATGTGACTGCAAATGGCCCTAAATTTTGGTGGCATGTCCTTGGGTTCAGTATAGTCCCAGGATAACAATTTCAGTCACTTTTGACCTCTGCATGATGGGTATTCCCTCTTGCATGTGAAGGGTTAACATAGGCTTGGGGTGCATATCGCCATATTTACCAAAATGTGAATTTACCCCTTATTACACTTGGTATGACTACAAAACTCTGTACAAGAGTTCATAGGGATAGGTTTTACTCCTCATAGAAATATTGGGATTTTTGGATGCAAAAATCCCATTATTTGGAATTTTTCAAAGTTATGCCATTTATATGCAAAAAATTGAAAATAGGGATATTGATGATTTTAAACCCTCAAATTTTGATAAGAACTCAAGGGAGTCATATTTAACACCTGAAAAATTTTATGGATGTTAGATGATTATAATTTGGAATTATGTAGAATTTATAATTTTGCCCTTTTATGATAATTATTTAAACAATGATGGAAATTCAGCAGCAAAATTATGGGAAACTTCCTAGTGTTTTAAATATGCATTTGTGAACTTGTGTAATTTTCTGGATATTTTTGGATGCCTCTATAGGTTTAAAATCCAAATAGTGTCATTTTTGTAATATTTGTCATATGAATGTTAGTAAACCAAATTACTGTTTTGGATCAGGAAATTTTGTATTTGGTATTATTTCAGTAATTTACATCTGCAGTAAGTTTCCTAGAATTTTTAGAAACATATTTAATGTACTTCATTTGTAAAGTGGCCAATTCATGGGTTTATCTTTAAATAAATTTAAATGGAAAAATAAATGGGAAAATTACAAATCTTGGAATCCTATCATAATTAGCCTAGATGATCATCAGGAAAATTTATTAGACCAGGGGGGTCATTTGATATAGTACTTCTTATATAAAGTGACATAGGCCACTTAATTAAAGGATTTAATTTTGGGTTATATGATTTAGAAAAATAGTAAAAACTCCACATAATCAATATCATATATCATACCATCCCATGATAAATGGTTAGGGTCACCTTTCCAAGAAATTGGAAGTCGTACCTTATGGGTGGTAGTAGGTCATGGGTTGCGTCTAGCTCAGAGATCCTATATTATTAGGACCGCAGGGGGATACGAATAAACATTGAGAAGGTAATCAATAAACCCTGGTCGGTCTACTATCGGTCATTTCTTAGTTACGAGCGATAGAGCGCAAGTCCTAGGATAGAACTTATAACAAAGGACGGTGGAAGACCGCCGCCCTTCTACTAACAATTTAAGTCAGTAAGATCACTTCAGAGTAATAATGAGAGCAGAATATGGGCAAGGGGTAGTCACAAATAAGAGTAAATATCCTTGAGAAAGAGAACTTTGGGATTCAGCCCATCGTAGTTCCTAGTGCCCTCGAGAGCCCTTCACCGGGCATGCCCTGGGCAGTCCTTGGATTAATCCTAAACCACTAGGTGTAACTAACACTAGACAAGAGTAGTCTAATAGGTTAGGGAATTGTGGTTCATTCTCACCCGTGATGGGTTTGAGGGATTTGAATAAACGCACAAGTGTGCATTCTCACCCGAGGAGGGTTGGATGGATTCATGACTAAGGCACTAATGTGCAAGCTCACCCGTGATGGGTTGGAGGGTTTCAGGACGGTTTGGTCCTACGAGCTGGAGGCTCGGGTTGGAATATCTTGCACATGCATAAACTTGTGGCAGGTCATGCGGTACTGGGCCAATCGTCACACCGATGGCAGTACGGTGGCTCTGGCGAGGTGTGATGGTTTGAGGGGCCAGTGGGTTGTTTTACGCTGCGGTCTGGAGGACGATCCCCGAAAACGCACACTCGACCAAAAAGACTGGTGGGTAGCTAGCAAATAGTATGCAGAGACTCTAGAGTGCACCTAGGACGTGTATAGAGGCGTATGGGAGGTCTAGGCCTAGTAGTGTGACACCCGCCTAGGAGTGGAGACGCCCGCTCCACTGCTGCCGTAGCCACAACGGTGGTACCAGAGAGTGATGCTAGCTCCAAAACGTTGGAACTAAAGGTCTGTGATCACAGAGTCGTTGTGTGTGAGTTGCACTTGCATGACTCATAAATAACTGCATGCATTCATTCATATTAGGACATACACTTCATGAACCCTTTCATTTAAATTAGTATGTGCTCTTTTATATGATAAGTTAATTTTGGAAAGTCTAACTTATATGTTTGTATGGGCACTCATATAAGTTAGGGTACTTCTGTGATGTATATTAGGAGTAGATTTTTATACTTTTATTACTGCACTTTACTTATTTCCAGTTTTACTTACTTTTGTACTGTACATGCTTCTACATTTGGACTATATACATAGAACTGCTAGTGTAGATTTACTGTTTACATTCATACTTGGTAGCATAGATTCCTTATCACATGCTTCCCTTTTGTTACCCCTTGTTGTCCTCCGCTTCGTCCTCCCGCACGGTGCCTAGGAGTTGCGGGCGAGGTGTGGGGGAAATGACTTAGTTTTTTTGACTAATGGTCGGTGACCAAACTATTTTTAGGAGCTCGAGGAGATGGAGCACCAACACGACCGACAGGACAAGGTGACAGGACGTGAGGAGTTAATACCACCACAACCTACTACATCTACTGCAGAATTTCCTCAGGTGGGACGAGTAGGAGGATAGTTTTGCTTCCGTATTTTATTGTGTGAGGAGAGTTGATATTCATGTACTGGGCATAAGCCCTTTTTAATATTCTTATTATTTATACTCATTGTGGACTGGATGTACTTTCATTTCAATATATGATATGTACTGCGACTGTGGACTGGTTTGTAGTTCATTTCTACATTACTGCTGTACTTCTGTTTCTCATATTGGCCTACAATTTTTTTTATGATCGTGCTAGCCGACAGGATCAGCGTCTTGCGGTGTCGTCTAACCCGTGAGTTAGAGTCACTGTAAGGCGGCGGTTCTGGGCATAAGACCGGGAGCCTCCTTGGTAAGGGGAGGGGTCTTACAGGTGATGAAGAAGAGGGGGAAGGAGGAGACAGTGGAGGTGATGGTGGGAAAATCTCGATGAGAGTAGACGGGGTGGAGGGGATGGTGGGAGAAGGAGGTGGAGTTGGGTCGGAGGAGAAGTAGGACACATTCTCGAAGAAGGTCACATTTGCGGAGACGTATTGTTTCCGAAGAACGGGATCAAAACAACAGTAGACTTTTGGGTAGTTGAGTAACCCAAAAAGATACATTTGGTGGCACGTGAGTCAAGTTTGTCATGTGTTGCGGGAGAATTGTGCACAAAGGTCGTGCACCCAAAGATACGCAGAGGAAGAGGAAATGCTTCCTTGCCAGGATAGAGAAGAGAGAAAGGAGTTTGGCCGTGGAGAACCGTTGACGGAATTCGATTAATGAGGTAACAGGAGAGGAGGACAACGTATCCCCAATAGGAGTGAGGAATGTGCATTTGTGTCATCAGAGTGCGGGTGACATCAAGAAGGTGACGGTTCTTGCGTTCCGCCACCCCATTTTGTTGTGAGGTATATACACAAGTAGTTTGATGAAGAATACCATTTTGCACATAAAAAGAAGTGAAAGTATTTCTAAGATATTCCTTAACGTTGTCAGAACGAAAATTTTTAATAGACATATCAAATTGATTTTTAACCATATGATAAAAAGATGTCCATACAGAGAAAAGTTCTGAGCGATGTTTTAAAAGATACGCCCATGTACATCTAGAGAAGTCATAAATAAACGTTACAAAATATGAACTACCCCGACCAATGGTGAGGGTAGGAGCAGGACCCCAGATGTCGGAGTGAACAAGTTCAAATGGCTGGGAAGATCCACGGCCTTGCTTTGGTGGGAAGGAGGAGCTGCGATGCTTGCCAAGCTGACATGCTTCACAGTTGAGCAGTGGGCCTTGCGGAGGAAGATGTGGTAGATGCTGACGAAGAAGATGGGGAGGAGCATGACCAAGATGAAGGTGCCACTGGAGAAGATCAGTAGAAGATACGGAGAAGGCGGAGAGTGCAGAAACATTATCGAGGAAGTAAAGGCTACCACTCTCAGTCCCAGTAGCAATCGTCCGCTTGGTTCCCGGATCCTGAAAAGAATAAGTAGTAGACGTGAATGTGACAGAGCATTGTAGTTGTTTGCAAAGAGAAGTAACAGATAACAAGTTGCAAGGGAACTTGGGCACGTAGAGGGTATCCACCAATCAAAGAGACGGAGTTACTTGAACAACCCCCATTCCATTGACCGGTGAGGGAGAGCCATCCGCGACAATGACCGGGGGTAACCAATAATGTTGTTGTAGGAGAGAAAAAATAGTACGGATTGCTGGTCATATGATTGGTAGCACCAGAGTCGATCAGCCATTTACCTTGAGTAGCGACGTGGGCACTACCTAAAGACGTGACCATAGAGGCGGACGGCTTTGAAGAGGAAGTGGAGGCATCACTAGTTGGTCGAAGATGAGGATGCTTCTTCCAACAGCGATCAACCATGTGGCCGGTGCAGCTACAGTGAGAGCAAAGAAAGAAGGAAGCACAACGGTCGATGGACGGGAGGTGGCGGCCACCAGAGCCACTACACTGAGTATGGTGAGTGGAGTTGTCCGATGTAGGAGGGGAGGATAATAGCGGATGTTGGAGTAAAGAAGTAACAACAGCGATGCGGGCAGCGGTGGCATCCAGGGTGGGAGACTCCGCCTCACCAAGAATCTGTTGACGGATCATGTCATATGACTATGGAAGGAATAGAAGATAACACACCACCAGAAGCTCCTGGAAGTGTTTGTGTTGCTCAGCGAGATCAGCAGAGAAGGGGAAATTTTGTAGAAATTCGGCTCCGAGCGCCTGAACTTGCTTTTAAGCAGCAGCTGGAGACATGGAGGGACGAGCAAAGAGGTCCGCATATAAAGTATAGATGCGAGACGTCTGAGCCCCTTTGAGTAGAGAGCGGAAAGTTGTAGCTAGGCGGCCCTGACAGTTTCATCATGACGGATGACAGGGAGACATTCTTCAGAGAGGATGTTAGCCAGCCATGTGCAGACAAAAGCATCACTGGCATCCTAGAAGGAGTGGGATGTGTAGGAGGATGAGCGACAACGGGAGTAGTGGCGGTGGAGATATCGGAGGTGGCCATAAAAGAAGGCAACGAGAGAAACAAGCCGCGGCTAGAAGGATAAGTCGCGAGAAGGAGAGCAGCTAACAAGGTCGCGACGACTTAAGGACAGGTCGCAGCGACAAAGAAGCAGAGAGCGGGTAGAACAGGTCGCGACGACTTAAGGACAGACCACAATGACAAAGAAGAGGAGAGCGGTAAGAATAGGTTGTGGCGACTTAAGGACGGGGCGCGGCGATAAAGAAGAGAAGCGGCTAGAAAAGGGAAGCTGACGACTAAGCAAAGTGTGCGACAAGAGAAAGGAAACAAGAGGCCGCAATCACAAAAGACAGTAACAGGGAGAAGCAAGCTGTGTGAACAGGGCAACGGTCAAAAGAGGAATCAAGTCGTGAAAACAGGTCACGGAAAGAAGAAATAAGCCGCAAAGACAGAGAGCGCTCACACATTCGGGAGGAAAGGACCGAGTCCTCTGATACCATGTGCGAACAGAAAAAGGCAGACCGAAAATTTGGAGTAGTACAAACTGTATTATCCAAAAAAGGTATAAATTACAATGGTATAACCTCCTTTTTATAGAATGGATGAGATGAGAGAGATTACAATTAAGCAATGTGGGACTAAAAATTTACAAGTATGTGCGGCTTTACAAGTAAACAAACCAGACAGGTCGTGCGGTTAGACAAGCCGGCTAACCGCCTGACAACCAACAGAAGGAGAACGAGCGCCACAGAGAGCAAGCCGCCACAGGAGACCACTAGACCGCCCAGTCTCCAAGTCGCCTGAGATAAACCGCCAGACTGTTGGGATACCAAACAGCAACAGCCCGACAGACAGGACAGCTAGGATAAACCGCCAGACCGCCCTGTCTACGAATAACAACAGACCGCTCGACCTCCATACTATAATAGTGAACAAGACACACACATTAGCGACCTCACAAAAGCAATGACAACAATATAGGAATGCGCAGGTTCCTCAAACAAGTGTATTTGCATTCCTACGTGGACATTCAAGAGTTCCTTAGTGTTAACGCGGTTCGCACGTACACGTGGTCGCCACCCAACAAAAGAATTCAACTGCGAATTCGAAAGGGAAGGACCGACATATGCTGATACCAAAATGTAATGACTTCATTCGTTCATATAGCATATAATAGAAGGTCCGGCCGGGGCCCCACACCATATGCCACAAAACAAGTGCCGAAGTCACGATTGATATCAAAGTTGCGTATCCTAACTCATAGCATTCTAGCGGAAGCTTTTAATAGAAAGAATGAAATCCAACCATGAATGTCCATTGATATAAACACCCACATTTATATAGGAATGTACACCAAATACAATGTTGTTTGGCCTTAGGGCCTTACAATTGCTCTTTACAAAAGTGGCTTCCAAACATCGGCGCGCAGGCTGGTCACACATGAACAAAACATAACATTTTTCGGCTTAGCCTACAAGGGCTAGCAGCACTGGTAGTAGCAGCAGCAGTAGCAGGGACTTCAACCTTTAAATGTCCCACTCGGCTCTCCAGCACCTGTACAAGGATAGCCCACCCAATGGTGGCAAACAAGGCAACGGTCAGCATTCAGCTGACCAATTTATAACGACCCTACCCCTTTCCCGGGGCAGTGGTATTCCTTCCCTACAGACATAGCAATTCATATGCAGATAGATAGATATCACACATTATTCTCTCATGCACAAACATTCCATCACAACCGTCAGCTACACAGCCGGACGATCCGTGCACTCCGGGCACATTCTTGGTGTAAATAATCATAATATTACTTTACAATTAATATTAAATAATCCCAAAAAGACCCGAAATCCAAGCCAACTTGGAATCTTGCAAAAATCGCACCATAGCTAAATACCAACGCTACGAATTTAATGGCAAAGTCAAAATACAAATTCGACAAACCAAATACGGGTAAAACACCACCCGAATGAAGAACGCCACCACATCCCTATAAAAAGCTCCACCAAGTCACCAAATAGACCCGTCTCGCGTGGGAAGGTGCACAACCAAAACAAAAGCAACCACACAGGAAAATCCACAGAGCAAAACCATTCTCCAACAAACCACACCAGTTAACTACGCATCAACATAACGCCCTGATGTCAAAAATATGTCACTACGGGAATTAAAATAAACACCAAAAAAATCAGGGTGTTACACTTGTGCCTGGTACATGCCAAATAAAATATTCTCTCTCTCACTCACAAACACTAAGCGAAAGCTGTAACTAAAACACTCGTCATCACTGTTAAATTTTCTCAACGTGGTCAGCAAGATAGCCCAAACACCAAATTAATATCTTCGGAACTACCCAGTTCGCACGCTGAACCTGCGGAAAACCCAAGGACTAGAGGTTGCACCCAACAAAACAATGGAAGCACAAGAAGGTCTTATTATGCATTCACTTCTTTACAATCCGAGGCATACATAGCGAGACATGATTTCGCTCGTATTACAGCTGTGAACAGAAAGAACCAAAAAACAAGCCGGGCGGACAGCACTCCAGTCCGCCGAGACCGCGGTCGCCGAGACCGCCGAGACCGCTGAGCTCCCCAAGCTATGCTGCAATCCGCCGAATACCACGGAGTCCGCCGAGACCGCGAGGCCGCGCGGACAGACCGTTATTCGCCTCCTGCTGAACCCGAACTGAGGAACTCCCCTACCCGCCTGAAACGGCGGACAGGTTATTGAAGCTGGGAAAGTTGAAACAGAACTGACAAGCCGCAGAGCGACCTCCGCTGAGTCCGCAGAGACCGCACACTTCCAAGCACTGACCGAAGTCAAAGCCAAGCTCCTGGCTCCTTGAAGTTATCCGCGCGACCTGCACACAGCAAACCGTCAGCCTGAAACAATCCGCGCGGCGACTGGAAAACACAGACCGCAGCACTCGCCCAACCCAATTTACTGTTCACTCACGTTACTCAGGTTACTGTAGATGTGCCAGGGGGTCCTATTTATAGGAAAGGTGAGGAGTGTGGTCACCGCCCAAGAGATAGCGACACCACCCTCAGTCTGCGCGAATACAACCACCGTCCGCTGAGTCCGCATGGACTTAGCCGGATACCAAGGAAACCGCCAGGAGCACGGCAACCGTTGACGAACCCTCTCCAGTCCGCCCAAGCTAAGCGGACAAGGCACCAGCCCGCAAAGCTCCAACTGCTTCAGGACAGCAAACCCTCTTCAATGGCTGTCCGCACCAACCCGAGGCAGTCCGCAAGACTCACACCTCAATCCGCCACAAGTCCACGACCAAAGGCAAACAGCAACAGTCCGCCCGGTCACAGCGGACTTGGCGGATACGGCGGACACCATGAACTTGGCACAATGCGTGACCAAGTCCAAAACCATCAAGGGCCAGTGCGAGCATGGCGGACACAAAGTACCGTCCGCCAAACACCCTAGCACAGACTGCAACCAGTCCGCGAGCTCCTCGCACTTGTCCAACGCAGCAGCTACCTCCCGGACTCCAAACACCAGTCCGCCAACCGGTCTCCACAGCAAGACCTGCTGTAACACCTGAGCTCGACAAGGCCTCAGCCAAGCTCAAGGCCCAGTCCGCAACAGCCCAAACCGCGGACACACCAGTCCGCAAGGCTTCCCGCGAACTCGAACCAACCCGTCAACAGCGCAAGCTTGCACCCGCGACCACTGAGCAAAGCATCAGTCCGCAAGCCTCTCTATCCGCAGATACCAGGCCGCACCAAACCGCGGACTCCATGCAACAACCCGCTCAGAACACAGCCGGCTTCCACCAGACTTTTCACCAGGCCGCAAACCTCAGTCCGCCCAGTCCGCCCAGTCCGCCAAAGCTGTCCGCCACAGGCCGCGCGGCCTGTCCCGTCACCCACTTCCACTTCACAAATTTCAACACTCCCCCTTGAAGTGAGAAGTGGTGACCAAGCCCAGCAAGCTGCGCAAGCGTTCAAAGGGCCCCTTCGACAGCGGCTTCGTGAAGATGTCAGCAAGATTATCTTCACTCCGAACATGCCCGACCAGCAGAGATCCTTCCAACACCTTCTCCCTGATGAAATGGTGATCAATCTCTATATGCTTGGTCCTGGCGTGACACACTGGATTGTTTACCAGTTTGAGAGCACTCTCATTATCACCCCAGAGTAAAGTAGGCCCTTGCACTTTTTCATGAACATCCTCTATGAGTCTCCTCAACCAAACGGCTTCCCGAGCAGCCAAGGCCGAAGCCTTATACTCCGCCTCCGTGGTTGAAACCGACACTGAGTCCTGCTTCTTGCTACACCACGAGATGCTAGCTGATCCGCAAGTGAACACATAACCTGAAGTAGACCTTCGATCATCCGAATCACCGCCATAGTCAGCATCCGTGTACCCGAGCAACACAAACTCCGCATCCGTTCCATAGAGGAGTCCCATTTCAGAAGTCACCTTGACATACTTCAGAATTCCCTTTGCCGCCACTAGATGAGATTGCCTTGGTTCAGCCATATACCGACTTACTCGGCCAACAGCATAAGCGATATCCGGCCTTGTAATCGTCAGGTAAATCAAGCTCCCAACAAGAGCCCTGAACACCAAGGGATCATGAAGAACCCTTCCCTCATCTCGTCGAAGCTTCAGCCCAGATTCCAGTGGAGTAGAGCACTTCTTCCTTCGCCCATGCCAAACCGCTTCACAATGCGATCAGCATACCCTTTCTGGCTAATGAGAACCCCGCACTCCTTCCTCTCCACTTCCAGACCAAGAAAGTGATGCAACTCTCCCAAGTCTTTCATCTCGAAGCGTATAGCAAGCTCTCCCCTGAGCCTTGCTACTTCCTCCTCCGAGTTCCCTGTGATGATCATATCATCCACATACAGCAGGACCAAGACTCTTAGCTCTCCCTTCTTCTTGACGAACAAGCTTGAATCCGAGTTGGAAGCCAGGTATCCACAGAATTGCAAGTACTCTGCAATCTTCCCATACCACGCTCGAGGAGCCTGCTTCAACACATAGAGAGCCTTCCTGAGTTTGCAGACATAGTCCGGATGCTTCTCAGAGACAAAACCAAGCGGCTGATCCATGAAGATATCCTTGTCAATCTCTCCGTAAAGAAAGGCATTCTTCACATCGAGTTGCCACAACCTCCATCCCTTGCTAGCAGCCAAGGCGATCACCACTCTTACAGATGTCATCTTCGCAACTGGACTGAATGTCTCCTCATAGTCTTCTCCATACTGCTGTGAGAATCCTCTAGCGACCAGGCGAGCCTTGAACCGATCAATGCTCCCATCAGCCTTCTTCTTCAACTTATACACCCACTTGCAAGTAACCGGAGTAATGCCATCAACCTTGGGCACAAGGTCCCAGGTTTCATTCTTCTTCAGAGCATCAATCTCTTCCTTCATGGCACCTTCCCACTCCTTCACTCCAGTGGCCTCGTTGAAGTTTGCAGGCTCTCGCTCATCCAGAGGACCTGCAAAGAAGCAGGAGACAAAGCTCACTGCATTCCCATCACAGTACCGAGCCGGTGGCTTAACCACCCTCTTCGATCTCCGAAGACACGGCTCCTTGCTCACGGCTTCTGTTGCTTCTTCAGGCTCCACTCCTACCTGGGCAAGCATTGAGCAGTGCTCCCCCTGCTTCCTGAGCCAAAGGCTCAGCCTCGGAGTTCGAAGCAACAGGAGCTGCTGGTGAAACAGCAAGCTCCTCTTCTAAGCCTTCAGCAGCCTCCACCGGTGCTTCCTCAACCTTGCTACTTCCAGTTAGCTCCACCGAGCCACCTCCATATGACGTCAGCTCGTCAAAGACAACGTCTCTTGACACCACGAACTTCTTCGTCACAGGGTCCATGCACTTCCATCCCTTCTTCCGCTCATCATAGCCAACAAAGACAAGTTTCCTTGCCTTCGCATCCAGCTTTGTCCGTGAAGCATCCGGGACATGCACGTAGCAAGTTGAACCGAACACCCGAAGGTGTCCAACACTCGGCTTCTCCTTCAGCAACAGCTCAATAGGAGTCTTCATGTTGATAGGGCTGAGTGGCATCCGGTTGATGACATAAGCAGCACAAGACATTCCCTCCGCCCAAAGGACCTTGGGATATCTTTCGCATGCAGCCAGCATTTGCAGGTTTCCGTCAAATGACGGATCTTCCGCTCCGCTACCACCATTTTGTTGTGGAGTGTGAGCACAAGTAAGCTCTCGTTGGATCCCGTGCTTCCTGCAGAAGTTAGAAAACTCGGAAGAGACAAACTCCCCCCCCGTTATCAGTTCTAAACTTCTTAATCCGCAAGCCAAGCCGGCCTTCTACCAACTCCTTGAACTCCACGAACAACGGAAGGCTTCCGACTTCTCCTTTAAGAAGTACACCCAAGTATACCTTGAGTAGTCATCAACCAAGACAAGCATGTATTTGCTTCCACCAAGGCTGGAAGTAACAGTCGGTCCCATCAGGTCGCCATGAATACACTCCAATGGTTTCTTGCTCCTTGTTTGAGATTTATCAAACGGAAGGCGATGTGCCTTACCGTATTGACAGCCCGCACAAACATGCCCATCACCAAAGGAGGACAACTTTGGCAACCCCCTCACCAGACTCCTACTCGCCATTGCCTTTAGCTTGTCCATGCCAACATGCCCCAGCCTCTCATGCCAGATAGACGCACTATCATTGGCTCTCATCCTATCAACATAGGCACTGGTGGAAAGAACAAACAAGTTCTTCACCCTCCTCCCAACATGAGCAACATCAGCCTTCACCGCTGATACGTTGCGAAGGAACCTCACGTCTGTTGGCCCAAACAGAACGTGATACCCAGCGTCCACCGCGTTGGTCACCGAGAAGAGGTTCTTCTTCATGCCCGACACGTGATACACACTCCTTAATGTGAGTGGCCCCTGATCACTACCCACAGACACGACCCCCTCCTTCTCTACTGCATAAACAGTATTATCAGCAGTGATAATAGTTTCATTACCTGAGTAAGCCTGCATGGAGGTGAACTTCGACTTGTCTCCGGTGAGGTGATGACCACACCCGGAGTCGACGATCCACTCGCTGTTGAAGTCCTCAGCAGATAAGGCCCGGACACAAGTGCCCGTCATGAAAGCTCCTCCCCATTCTGCTTCTTCACTTCGCGAGCAAGCTTCCTCCTTTCCCGCAGCATGCCCAGGCTGCAGTTTGACCTTGCAGTCCCGCTTGAAGTGCCCTCGCTGATGACACCGGTAGCACTTCAGATTCTTCTTCCAGTCCTTAGGAGCATTGCTCCTCTCCGGCGGATACGAAGTTGAAGTCTCCTTTTCACCAGCAGCCTGCACCTTCTTTTCTTCTTCCCTTCCCATCCCTTCTTCTTGCCTGAGAAGAGAGCCTCGCTGCCTTCCTGATTCAGATTCACTCCAGCCATCTGCCTTGCTAAGCTCTCCTGCGAGGCAAGCAGATTCTCCAGCTCCAGCAGAGACGGCTGAGTAGCCCACCCTTGAACAGATGTAACAAAGGCCACATACTCCTTCCGCAAGCCGCGGATAATGTGCCTCTTCATCTTTGCCTCAGAGATAGGCTCATCAGGATCCAGTGCCGACAGCTCAGCACACAAGCTCTTCATCTTTAAGAAGTATTTGGAGATGGAAAGGTCTCCCTGAGTTGCCCTGGCCAACTCATTCTCAGGAACTGAAGCCGCGCCACATTCTTCCTATTGAACAACTCATCAATGGTTGTCCAAATATCAGCAGCCGACTCACACCCAATGATGTGATCAAACAGTTCCGGAGAGACAGCTCTCTTCAGAACGAACTCTGCCTTAGCATTAGTTCTTCTCCAGAGCCTTACCTGTTCAGCAGTACCGAAAGCAGCAGTTACTTCCTGTCTGTCGTCTCCACCGACAACTTCCCACAGCTCCTCGCCTAGAAGATAACTCTTCATGCACGACTTCCACTTTTGTAGTTAGTCGACGTTAAGAGTTCAATGCCCAGACCTCTTGCTAAGCTTCCTTCCATTGCAACCACCTGTTAGTACCCTTCAGCAGCTCCGAGCAACAACACAGGTTGAACATCACTCAATCCTGAGTAACAACGCTGGTTGACTCCGCTCACGCAACTGAACCTCCGCAACCTCAGAAACCTGCCTCTGATACCATGTTAATTTTCAACGTGGTCAGCAAGATAGCCCAAACACCAAATTAATATCTTCGGAACTACCCAGTTCGCACGCTGAACCTGCGGAAAACCCAAGGACTAGAGGTTGCACCCAACAAAACAATGGGAAACAGAAGGATCTTATTATGCATTCACTTCTTTACAATCCGAGGCATACATAGCGAGACATGATTTCGCTCGTATTACAGCTGTGAACAGAAAGAACCAAAAAACAAGTCGGGCGGACAGCACTCCAGTCCGCCGAGACCGCGAGGTCGCCGAGACCGCCGAGACCGCTGAGCTCGCCCAAGCTATGCTGCAATCCGCCGAATACCACGGAGTCGCCGAGACCGCGAGGCCGCGGGACAGACCGTTATTCGCCTCCTGCTGAACCCGAACTGAGGAACTCCCCTACCCGCCTGAAACGGTGGACAGGTTATTGAAGCTGGGAAAGTTGAAACAGAACTGACAAGCCGCAGAGCGACCTCCTGCTGAGTCCGCAGAGACCGCCACTTCCAAGCACTGACCGAAGTCAAAGCCAAGCTCCTGGCTCCTTGAAGTTATCCGCGCGACCTGCACACAGCAAACCGTCAGCCTGAAACAATCCGCGCGGACTGGAAAACACAGACCGCAGCACTCGCCCAACCCAATTTACTGTTCACTCACGTTACTCAGGTTACTGTAGATGTGCTAGGGGGGTCCTATTTATAGGAAAGGTGAGGAGTGTGGTCACCGCCCAAGAGATAGCGACACCACCCTCAGTCCACGCGAATACAAACACCGTCCGCTGAGTCCGCATGGACTTAGCCGGATACCAAGGAAACCGCCAGGAGCACGGCAACCGTTGACGAACCCTCTCCAGTCCGCCCAAGCTAAGCGGACAAGGCACCAGCCCGCAAAGCTCCAACTGCTTCAGGACAGCAAACCCTCTTCAATGGCTGTCCGCACCAACCCGAGGCAGTCCGCAAGACTCACACCTCAATCCGCCACAAGTCCACGACCAAAGGCAAACAGCAACAGTCCTCCCGGTCACAGCGGACTTGGCGGATACGGCGGACACCATGAACTTGGCACAATGTGTGACCAGTCCAAAACCATCAAGGGCCAGTGCGAGCATGGCGGACACAAAGTCCCGTCCGCCAAACACCCTAGCACAGACTGCAACCAGTCCGCGAGCTCCTCGCACTTGTCCAACGCAGCAGCTACCTCCCGGACTCCAAACACCAGTCCGCCAACGGTCTCCACAACAAGACCTGCGTAACACCTGAGCTCGACAAGGCCTCAGCCAAGCTCAAGGCCCAGTCCGCAACAGCCCAAACCGCGGACACACCAGTCCGCAAGGCTTCCCGCGAACTCGAACCAACCCGTCAACAACGCAAGCTTGCACCCGCGACCACTGAGCAAAGCATCAGTCCGCAAGCCTCTCTATCCGCAGATAACAGGCCGCACAAACGCGGACTTCATGCAACAACCCGCTCAGAACACAGTCGGCTTCCACCAGATTGTCACCAGGCCGCAACCTCAGTCCGCCCAGTCCGCCAGTCCGCCAAAGTTGTCCGCCACAGGCCGCGCGGCCTGTCCCGTCACCCACTTCCACTTCACAAATTTCAACAATCACCTGATGGGAACTGTAGTAGTAGTAGTGTGTGATAATGCCCTTAGGTCCTGCCACCTCATCCCGTTGGTCGTGCTAGCACTCCAACTCCTCGAGCTCCTAAAATGATACTGTCACAACTGACCGTTAGTCATAAAGACTAAGCCATTTTATCCTTGCCTCACCCCCATGCCTCTTAGGCACCGTGCGAGAGGACGAAATTGAAGGACAAAAAAGCATTATCAAAATGGAAGCAGATGATAATAGTTATACTCTAACATGATGGTATATACACTAGTAGTTCTATATAGTACAAGTAAGGAAGTAAGAAAAGTAGTGTTGTAAAGATGTGCTGAAAGGTAAGGTAAAATACTGAGCAGAAATGTAGACTAGCTACTATTACAGTATCATCACAGGAGTACCATAACTTATATGAATGCCCATAAAAACTTATAAGTTGAGATTTTAGGAATATAACTTATCATATAAAAGAACTCATACTAATTTATATGATAAGGATCTGTAGTACATATGACCTAAGTATGTATGCTATGATGTGTTATGCGAGTTATGATTCATATAAGTGCAACTCAGACAAATGAATCTGTGATCACAGACCTTTAGTTCCCACTTTTTGTTGTTAGCTGAACTCTCTAGTACCACCATTGTGGCTATGACTGCAGTGGAGCGGGCATCTCCACTTCCTAGGTAGGTATGCACATTACCAAGCATAGACCCTTCGTAAACTCTGTACACGTCTGAGGTGCACTCTAGACTGTCTGTGTACTAATTTGCTGGCAAATCCACCAGTATTTTTGGTCGGGTGTATAAGACCCTCATCCGTCACATGGCATATAACAGAAAGTCCAGCAGGAACCCGACGCCATATCCACAGACAGTCGGAAGGGTTACATAAGAATATTCAAACTATCCAATTAAGACTACTCGTCCTACACAGAGCATTCTAGCGGAAGCTTTTAAAGTTGAAAGAACCCAAAATTTAAATCCAATAAACAAGAATGTCCACAACCACACTACTGGAATGAAACCCAAAATACATTGAAAGGTACATGGCCTTATGGCCTTACAATAGTTCACTTAATAAATAGTGTTTTCCATACATCGGCTCGCAGGCCAGCCACACATGACAAAAGTAAAGTACAGCTATTCTTTACGGCCTTCTAGGGCCAGCACAGCAATATGGGCTCCAGCCCGCTATTTGGTACTCGGCTCCGCAGCACCTGCAAGCACAATTCCACTGCATGGTGTCAAACAAAGCAACGGTCAGCCAAAAGCCGAGCAAATTATAACGACCCCGCCCAATACTCGGGACGGCGGTGCTCTTTCCCTACATTTCATTAGCCCAGCTAAACAATATAGTGCAACTATATATTTCGCCACAGGTGTAGGCTCGCACAACAAAACACCCCGTGCACTCAGGGCACATTAACGGTGAATCCGGTCAATTCCGTAGCTTCATCACCATCCGAAAGATGGCAACCATGTGAGCATTTAGCCTTTCTGACCACCGTCTAAGGCTCCCGACTATACCAATGGCCAGTCCCCTTTTCGGGTCTCGCACCGAACCACATAGCCTAGGTTTGATTCCACTTGCCCGTTGCTCACGCCGCCTAGACAGTTTAAGTACTATGTGCGAGCCAAGCTTCTCTCGGATCCCAAAATTTTCCAAACAATCACATAACCCAGTTATGTTCAAGGCCGGTTCCCAGACCGCCAAGTTAGTAGAACAACGATTCCGCTCAGTTTTCCGGGTGCGCCTTGGAGCTAACCTCCAAAGATCCCTGCTGCAATCTACCGCGTAGAAACCCGAAAAACCCAAAGCATGGAGTCTTCTCCGGCAAAACATATCAAATGCAACATCACCGATCATGACAATACACGTCCGGGTAGGCTTCACACACAATGCCTATGCATGTACTTACGTTTCCGGACTCTATATACAACACAAGGGGGACTATTCACATCAACCCCAAGGAACACCACGCACTCACCGCACACTCGCGGGAGCGGGATTCCCTATGCAGAAAGAAAGAGCTTCACATGCTCAAGTAGAGAATCGTTACCCTTGTAGTCCGTTTTGGCGTCATGGAAAAACTACACGGACAGAACTCTTCGTAACGAACTTTCCTCCACGGATCCGCTCTTAGAACTCAAAACGGTGCTCCGATGCTCTGCCGGCGGCCGGAATCCCTTCCTTCTTCCTCCTCTTTCCAACTCCTTGAGAGAGAGAATGGTTGGAGAGAAATGAAGGATTAACTCCACTATTCCCGGCCTTAACAGAGCAGGAAACCATCTGGGCCGTTGGATCTTATTTAAATAAAATGAACGGCTCAGATCCGCTCAAAAATCTCCAAACCTGGGCGAACACGGCTTGGCACACAGCCGTGTCCCAGGCCGTGTGCCTCGATCCAGGCACGATCATCGAACACAAAAAAGACACACGGGCAAAGACACGCACGTGTCTCACCTGACACGCCTGTGTCGGGTCCTCGACACGCCCGTGACCGGGGGCTTGTCACGCATAACCGCCATGCCAACCGACACGACCCAACTGAACACGGGTTCTGACACGGGTAGGCACACGCCCGTGTCAAATTACACGCCTGTATCATGTAGCCGTGTTCCTGGCCGTGTCCTTCTCGGGATGAAAACAGCCAAAAAAATCACCAGCAAGACACGGCCTTGGACACGCCCGTGTCCTAGGCCGTGTACCCCTATACATGCACCAAAAATCCCTTTTTACGCGACCGACTCAAATACAATTTTCGGGGCGTTACAAATCTCCCCCACTTAAGGAATTTCATCCCGAAATTAAGTAAAGGTACACAAATCTAAATAATACCTGAGTGGAATAACTCGGGGTACTCCTCCAACATAGCTTGCTCTCGCTCCCAAGAAATCTCCTCACATCTGCAATTATCCCATCAGACTTTAACCATTCGAACTTCCTTATTGCGGAGTTGTTTGGCTGCAACATCTTCAATACGTACTGGCTTGACCCTTGTTGTCAACTCATAATCAACCAGTACTTTGTTGTCCGCAATGATCTGCGAAGGCTCTTGCACCGCCTTACGCAACACCGACACGTGGAACACATCATGTAGCCCACTCAACTCCACCGACAGCTTCAATCTATACGCCGCCTCACCAACACGCTCCAGGATTTCAAATGGTCCAAGGTATCTCGGACTCAACTTCTTCAAGCGTCGAACCCGCGAGATACCCTTGAACGGCTTAATTTTTAAGTACACCCAGTCGCCAACATTGAACTCCACATTCCTATATTTGGCGTTATAGTACTTTGACTGTCTATCCTGAGCGATCTTCAACCATTCTTGAATTGTCCGTATCACTGAGGTGGCATCTTCCACTGCTTGACGTTTGTACAACTTCGATTCGCCTGCCTCCAACCAAGACAACGACGTACGACACTTCCTCCCGTACAGGTCCTCGGAAGGCGCCATTCCAATACTTGCCTGAAAGCTGTTGTTATACGCAAACTCCACCATGTACAGGTGATCTTCCCACTGCTTTCCAAAATCTAGGACGCACATGCGAAGCATGTCCTCCATCGTCCGGTTGACCCTCTCGGTTTGGCCATCCGTTTGCGGATGAAAGGCTGTACTGAACTTTAGCTTAGTACCCAACAGACTATACACCAACCTCCAGTCATTCGACGTGAAGCATCCATCTCGATCACTAACAATACTGCGGGGCACACCATGCAATCGTACAATATTCTCCACGTAGAGTTTGGCTAACTTTTCCACCGGATCTTCCTTCCTGACCGGGAGAAAGTGCAACACCTTTGTCAACCTATCTATGACCACCGAAATGACATCGTTTCCCTTCTGCCACTTCGGCAAACCATGCACAAAATCCATAGATATGTCATCGAATTTCCATTCTGGGATAGGTAGGGACTTCAAGAAACCTCTGGGTTTCTAGCATTCCGCCTTCACCAATGCACAAGTACAGCACTTGGCCACATAAAGTACTACATCCTTCAATCCTGGCCACCAGAATAATTTCTTCATGTCTCTATACATCTTCGTGCTTCCCGGGTGAATTGAGTACTTGGTATGATGAGCCTCATACATCAACTCCTCCCGAAGATTATCCGCACTAGGAATGAATAGGCGACCGTCCTTCCTTAGCAACCCATCCTCAACAACAAACTGGGAATTTGACCCATCTAATGATTCATCCAAGATCTGCTTCATGTTGTTATCCTGAACCAAAGCCTTCCGAACTCTATCAGCTAGGTCACAATGCACCTCTGTCCAAAACAGTTTCGCCTCAGCACTAGATTTCCTGTCGACGCAAGATATCTCCAAAGCCTCCAACTCATGGACCAATCTATCATCATGTACCGATAACCAGTTTGCTTGCGCCGGAGTCCTGCGACTCAACGCATCCGCCACTGCATTTCCCTTCCCAGGCACATAATGTATCTTGAAGGCGTAGTCCCCTAAGAACTCCATCCACCTATGCTGCCTCATATTCAGATCCTTTTGGTCCAACAGGTACTTCAAGCTCTTATGATCGGTGTAAATATCGACCTTCACACCGTACAGGTAGTGCCTCCAAAGCTTTAGAGCAAATATCACGGCCGCCAACTTTAAGTCATGAACCGGATAATTTCTCTCATGAGCCTTCAATTGTCGTGTACCATATGCTATCACTCTCCCATGCTGTAGCAGAACACAGCCCAAACCACTACCCGAAGCATAACTATAGATCTCGAACCCTTTGGTTCCAACTAGCGAACATAAAATAGGCACCGTGGTCAACTGCCTCTTCAACTCTTCAAAAGCCTGTTCGCACTCCGGAGACCACACAAACTTCTAATCCTTCCCTGTCAACGTCGTGAGTGGAATGCTATCCGCGAAAATTTCTCTACGAAGCGCCTATAGTAGCCGGCAAGCCCCAGGAAGCTCCGGACTTCCGCCACCGTAGTCAAAGTAGGCCACTCCCGTATTGCCACTATCTTCGCCGGATCCACAACTATCCCTTCTCCACTAACAACATGACCAAGGAACGCTATCGAGGATAACCAGAATTCACACTTGGAGAACTTAGCATACAACTGATTCCTCCTCAACGTCTCCAACACCATGTGTAGATGATTGTAGTGATCCTCCTCGCACTGCGAGTACACCAGGATATCATCGATAAATACTATCACGAAACGATCCAGGTACTCTCTGAACATCCTGTTCATCAGATCCATAAATACGGATGGCGCATTCATCAACCCAAACGACATGACCGTGAACTAGTAATGCCCAAACCGCGTACTGAATGCTGTCTTTGGGATGTCGCTCTCCCTTATCCTCAACTGGTAGTATCCGGACTTCAAATCTAACTTCGAATACACCGTTGACCCAAGCAACTGATCAAATAGATCATCAATCCTGGGAATCACATACTTATTCTTTTCCGTAAGCTTGTTCAATTGCCGGTAGTCAATACAAAGCCGCAAGCTCCCATCTTTCTTCTTAACAAAGAGAACTGGTGCGCTCCAAGGCGACGAACTTGGACGCACATAACATTGCTCTAGCAACTCTTGCAGTTGCACCTTCAACTCCGCCATCTCTCGCAGCACTATCCGATATGGAGAGCGTGACACCGGTTTGGCACCCGGTACCAGCTCAATGGTAAAATCAATCTCCCGCTGAGGAGGGGCTCCTGGGAGATCATCTGGGAACACATCAGGATACTCGGACACAAATGGAATACTGTCAAGACTTGGCTTAGGCGTCGAAGTCTGCACTAGAGTGACAAACAGCTCTGCCCAGACCGAACTGCTTTGAACACCTGAAGGGCTGACATCAAAATCTTACCCGACCCCTTCATGCCCGCAAAAGTAGTCTCCTGATCAGTGTTCAGACCCAACTTAACTTCCTTACGGTTGCAATCAATGCATGCACCCTGCTCCGAGAGCCAATCCATACCGAAGATTACGTCGTACTTTGCCAACGGCAAAAGCGATGATCGCAAATCAAACTCCTGGTCTCCAATCCGAATCTTCACTACGCAGATCCTATCCGCGCGCATTGAGCACCCATTGGGCAACAACACATCCAATTTGTCCTTTGACATCGAGGACGGAACCCCGATGTGCGATATGAATTTTTCGGACAAGAAGGAATGCGATGCTCCCGTATCAAACAGGGCTCTCGCCGGAAACTCAAAGATCAACACAAAGCCTAGCACTAACAAAAGTAAGCTAACAAATACAAAGGTAACAACTATAAAAGTTAAACCACTATAATTTAACTCATACCTGTCACCACATCCGCTTGCTTTATGGCCTCTTGCAGACCAAGGTTGTAGATTCTAGGCTGGGCTGGAGCATGATGGGACGCGGTTGACTCCACCGCCTTCCCTTTCTCCTCATAAGTCGCTCCAGACTTCCTCTCGGACTTTGAACGTCCTCTCCAACACTCATGAGCAAAATGCCCCATCTTCCCGTAGTTGTAACAAGCTCCTGGGACTCGACTTGTAGTTGCCCCCGACGCATCAGCCGAAGGGGCTGAGTTCGAAGTCCTCCGCTTCTTGTTCCATCTGTGGAAACTTGACTTGTTATTTGGCACCTTGAACTCGGACTTCCTTTCTCCTGGGTCCTTCTTCTCTTGAACTTTCTTAACGACCTTTTCCAACGAACGAGCCGAATTGACCAAGGCTAGAAAGCCTTGCACCTTAGGCCCAGCAAGTAGTAGCTGTAGGTCGCCGCGTAGACCCGCATAAAATCGGTTGGTCTTCCGTTCTTCTTCCATAAACGTAGCACCAACATAACGACCCAACCGTGTGAACTCATGCAGATACTCGTCCACGCTTCTGGATCCCTGGGTCAACCCAAGAAATTGGTTCTCCATTTCAAGATTCTGAGCAGAGGGTACAAATCTGGCTAGGAATAATCTTGAAAATTCCTCCATATGCACATCAACAAGCTGCCTACCCACTAAGAGATGAAACTCCAACTCATCCCACCACAGCCTCACTTCACCCACCAAAAGAAAAGTCGCTAAGGTGGTCTTCTGCCACTCCTCAGTTAATGTGGCTGTCAAGACCCTCTTTATCAAAGAGAGCCAGTCCTCAGCTTGAGCTGGCGTTCCAACCCCATCGAACCTCGGAGGATTAAAGCCCATTACATGCTTAAGCTGCTTCTCCATATCTCTCCTCGGCTATACCAGATCAACTGCTGCGCGCTCCACCACTCTCGGCTCTGCCGCCCTAACCGGTTCTTTCTCATTCGCAGGAGGTGCGCGATGAATTTTCCCTGCAGGTTGGGCATTTATCATCGCAAATACGGCTTCAGCCACCATCCTGATGGTTTTCGCTGAAGGAGGTGTTGTAGGCACATCCCTTGGTGCACTACTTTCCGCTGATTGCGGACGCTCTGACTGACCAGCACCGCTCCTAGCTGCCTATAGTAGCAAAGGCACACGATTAGACGACAAACAAATTGCTAAAAGCAATCATTGGAACACTCAGATTCCACAAAACAAGTGTATTTTTCATTCCTAAGTGGACATTCATGGGTTCTTTTTGATGTTATAACGATGACGCACACATGTGCTCACCACCCCTTAAAAGAATTCGCCCACGAATTCATTTAAGCCTGACCATAACCAAAGCTCTGATACCAAATTGTAACACCCCCATCCGTCACATGGCATATAACAGAAGGTCCAGCTGGAACCCGACGCCATATACCATAGACAGTCGGAAGGGTTACATAAGAATATTCAAACTATCCAATTAAGACTACTCATTTATACAGAGCATTCTAGCGGAAGCTTTTAAAGTTGAAAGAACCCAAAATTTAAATCCAATAAACATGAATGTCCACAACCAAACTACTGGAATGAAACCCAAAATACACTAAAAGGTACATGGCCTTATGGCCTTACAATAGTTCACTTAATAAATAGTGTTTTCCATAAATCGGCTCGCAGGCCGGCCACACATGACAAAAGTAAAGTACAACTATTCTTTACGGCCTTCTAGGGCCAGCACAGCAATATGGGCTCCAGCCCGCTATTTGGTACTCTGCTCCGCAGCACCTGCAAGCACAATTCCACCGCACGGTTGCAAACAAAGCAACGGTCAGCCAAAAGCTGACCAAATTATAACGAACCCGCCCCTTACTCAGGATGGCAGTGCTCTTTCCCTGCATTTCTTTAGCCCAGCTAAACAATATAGTGCAACTATATATTTCGCCACAGGTGTAGGCTCGCACGGCCAAACACCCCGTGCACTCAGGACACATTAACGGTGAATCCGGTCAATTCCATGGCTTCACCACCATCCCAAAGATGGCAACCAAGAGAGCATTTAGCATTTCTGACCACCGTCTAAGGCTCCTGACTATGCCAACGGCCAGTCCCCTTTTCGGGTCTCTCGCACCGAACCACATAGCCTAGGTCCGATTCCACTTGCCTGTTGCTCACGCCGCCTAGACAGTTTAAGTACTACGCGCGGGCCAAGCTTCTCTCGGATCCCAAAATTTTCCAAACAATCACATAACCCAGTTATGTTCAAGGCCGGTTCCCAGACCGCCAAGTTAGCAGAACAACGATTCCGCTCAGTTTTCCGGGTGCGCCTTGGAGCTAACCTTCAAAGAACCCTGCTGCAATCTACCGCATAGAAACCCGAAAAACCCAAAGCACGGAGTCTTCTCCGGCAAAACATATCAAATGCAACATCACCGATCCAGACAATATACGTCCGAGTAGGCTTCACACACAATGCCTATGCCCGTACTTACGATTCCAGACTCTATATGCAATATAAGGGGGACTATTCACATCAACCCCAAAGAACACCACGCAGTCACCGCACACTCGCGGGAGCGGGATTCCCTATGCAGAAAGAAAGAGCTTCACATGCTCAAGTAGAGAATCGTTACCCTTGTAGTCCGTTTTGGCACCATGGAAAAACTACATGGACAGAACTCTTCGTAACGAACTTTCCTCCACGGATCCGCTCTCAGAACTCAAAACGGTGCTCCGATGCTCCGCGTGCGGCCGGAATCCCTTCCTTCTTCCTCCTCTTTCCAACTCCTTGAGAGAGAGAATGGTTGGAGAGAAATGAAGGATTAACTCCCCTATTCCCGGCCTTAACAGAGCAGGAAACCATCTGGGCCGTTGGATCTTATTTAAAGAAAACGAACGGCTCAGATCCGCTCAAAAATCTCCAAACCTGGGCCGAACACGGCTTGGCACACGGCCATGTCCCAGGCTGTGTGCCTTGATCCAGGCACGATCTTCGAAAACAGAAAAGACACACGGGCAAAGACACGCCCGTGTCTCACCTGACACGCCCGTGTCGTGTCCTCGACACGCCCGTGACCGGGGGCGTGTCACGCATAACCGCCACGCCAACCGACACGACCCAACTGAACACGGGTTCTGACACGGGTAGGCACACGCCCGTGTCAAATGACACGCCCGTGTCATGTAGCCGTGTTCCTGGCCGTGTCCTTCTCGGGATGAAAACGGCCAAAAAAATCACTAGCCAGACACAGCCTTGGACACGCCCGTGTCCTAGGCTGTGTACCCCTATACAGGCACCCAAAATCCCTTTTTACGCGACCGACTCAAATACAATTTTCGGGGCGTTACAGGGTGTATGTTTTTAGGGATCGTCCTCCAGACCGAAGTATAAAGAATCTATTAGCCACTCAAACCCCCACACCACACCTGAGTCACCGTACTACTGTCGGTGTGATGACTGGCTAGTACCGCATGACCTATCACTAATATATTCTATGGACATGCAAGTTATTTTGAAACCCGAGCCTCCAGCTCGCAGGACCAACCCGTCCTTAAGTAACCACCCGAGCCTCCAGCTCGCAGGACTAAACCCTTCCTGGTATCAAACATCCGAGCCTCTAGCTCACAGGACTAAACCCGTCCTGTATCCAAATATCTGAGCCCCCAACTCGTAGGACTAAACCCATCCTAAATCCAAATATCCGAGCCTCCAAATCATAGGACTAAACTCACACTGAATCCCTCCAACCCCATACATTGAGTTTGTCACATCGTTCCCTTAACCTATTAGACTACTCTTGTCTAATTCTTGTTATACATATCAGTTTAGGGTTAAATCTTGGACAGTCCAGGGTATGCCCGGTGAAGGTCTCTCGAGGGAACTATGAACTACGATGGGCTAAAGCCCAAAGCTCCCTTTCTGAAGGACACTTACTTATATTAATGTCTACCCATTATTAATACCCCAATCTCATTATTACTCTTGAGTAAACCTAATGACTTATGGTACTGATAGGGAGAGCGACGATCTTTTGCCAGGCCTCATTATAGTTGTTCTCCTTGTGGCTTGCACTCCATCACTCGTTACTATGTAGTGACATACACATGACACCAAGCAGGCTTTCAACTTCCCAATACATCACTCAATCCAGCCACCTATCATTTCCCTGTGGGTCTTAGTGTTACACGTCACTTTTTACTAAGCGCAGCCCATGATCTAATTCTAACCCATATGAGATGACTTACAATTCCTTGGGCCAAAGGCCACTAAATATTTATCATGGGTTTGTCATGTTTATGAAGTTGACCATTTAGAATTTCATTATTTTTCTAAGTCCTTAGGACCATAAATTATATCATTTAATTAGGTGACTAAGGTCACATTGAACATGAACTACTATATCCAATGGTCCATTATGTCTAGAAAATTTATCTGGAGTTCATCTAGGTTAAAAATGGCTGTTCACCAAAGATGCTATTTTTTCCACTTGATTTACCATTCATTTTCTATTTATGATTATAATCACAATTATTCCATTTTCCAAATGAAATACCTAAAATATTCAACTAAAAATTTGTTGGGTATTGTATCCACAATTACCTGGATTTGAGGAAGCCACCTATCAAGCTAAGATGAATTCACAATGTATTTGATAAAATATTTCAAGTTGTGCTTGCAGTTATTCCACGCTAAGTGCACACCAATGTCAGGGTGCAGTAGGTCAATATACACGGGTCTGCACGACGTAATCCCTCGTTGAGCAGATCAGTGTGTTGGCCTACGTGTACTCTCTCTATTGGAGTGCACTTACTTTCAAGTACAGGGCTGTGTTTATGCAAGAGCAGACAAGGAGCAAGGATGAGTCAAAGAGCAGCTCAGAGGCGTAAGATGAAAAATCATCTAAGTAAGAATCGACGAGAATCACCAAGTGATTCTCGCCGATTTGGCGAGAATCACTAGTGATTCTCGCCGAATCGTCGAGAATCACTGGCTGATTCTCGCCGGCTAAATCAGAGTGCAATCAAGTCAGATTCGACGAGAATCACTTTGTGATCCGACGATCGTCGAGAATCACTTTGGATCGTCGTCGAGAATCACTTTGTGATTCCCGACGGATCGTCGAGAATCACTTTGTGATTCCCGACGGATCGTCGAGAATCACTTTGTGATTCCCGACGGATCGTCGAGAATCACTTTGTGATTCCCGACGGATCGTCGAGAATCACTTTGTGATTCCCGACGGATCGTCGAGAATCACTTTGTGATACCCGCCGGATCGTCGAGAATCACTTTGTGATTCTCGCCGGACATCGTCGAGAATCACCCTGATTCTCGACGATTCGACGAGAATCACAGGTGATTCTCGCCGATTTTGACTTGGGCGATTTTCTGGAACTCCCTGAACCGGACTCTGTCGCTGGCACTGCTTTGAACCGGAGTTAGGGTTTCTTCTGGTGGGACCCACAACGGTCATATTGAAGTTGTCTACAGTATAAATACAAGCGTATTTTTGAACAGTAAAAAGGACGGAATAAAATAAATGAAGCCGAGCCGCTACGTAACCTAGATCGCGATTTCCGCTCCGCCGCTGCCGCCGTCGCCGCTCGAGCAAGTTGGTCGCCGGTCTTGATCGTGGTTTCTTCCAGATCCTCCGGCGACAGAAGCTTAGCCAAGCTTAGAGTCTCACACGTCTAACCGGAGATCTCTCGTCTCTTGATTTGTAGATCGGGAAAATCGTCCCCATCCGAATCGATCGAGACGATTGATCCTAGTGTGACCGTTGGTAGACCTAGCTAGCTTCGCTACGAAGTTTGGATCTCCAAAGTACAGCAGCCGTACATCGTTGTCGCCGCCGATCCCGTGAACCTAGCTGCCGCCCATCTTGCCGCCGCCGGTTCCGGGGAGATTCTCTCCAAGAGAGATCTAGGGTTGTGGACTCTTCGTGGACTTCAAGAACACGTCGTCAACGAAGAGGGACACCTTAGTCTCCAAACGTAGTTTGTATTTCTTGTACATTCTAGTTTATTTTTGTTGTAAAGGAACGTTGGTTCCTAGTTGTAAGGGTTGGGTGCAACCCGGGTTGTGGGAGTGTTGACTCCTACGTGTGGAAGGGTTCCTTCCGATAGTGCAAGGATTGGATTTCAATCCTGTTGGTGAAGAGACCGAGTCGTCCCTTGTTGGGAGATAGGTCGAAGGGGGAAAGTGGATGTACCCAAATCGGGGAACCACTATAAATTGTTTGTGTACCTTCTGTGCTGTGGTGTTTTGTTTTCTTGTGCAGGTACAATTTTAAATTCCGCAAAAATGCTGCACGTCACCTATTCCCCCCCCCCCATAGGTGAAGTTAGCTGACACTAGGTGGACTTTCAAGTGGTATCAGAAGGAGGTTACTCATCAAAAAGGTTTACACCTTGAGTAGTATCCTGCCACCAGTGTCAGAAGCATGGAGCTGGATCATGAGATATCGCCACTAAGACTCCCCACATGCACAAAGGAGTATTATCGCGTCTGGAGGATGAGAGTGTCGTATCATTTGGAGGCTATCGATCCTCGAGCATCTTTCATCCTGGAAGAGGGTCCTTTTATTCCTATGAAGACCTCCGACTCTGGAAAGAATGTCCAAGTGCCCAAGTGCATTGCTGAGATGTCGGAGATGGAACTTTCATTATTTAATTTGGACAAGAGGATTCGTCAAATTATCATGGATATCTGGTCTGGACCTTCTCGCTCTAGATTGGAAAAATGTGGGTCGGCTAAATCTATGTGGGTAATGATCTCAGAGCTGATGGGGGGATCAAAGGAAGCTGGGATCTGCTGTCAACTAGAGGATGAAGCCTATGTGGGGGTCCTCGGCTCTGAAGATGAAGGCAAGGATCAATCGGACAACATCAGAGCTCCAGTGTCCTTGTCAGAGTCTGAAGAAGAAATTGAGGAGAGCAGTTCTGATGAGGCTGACACAACGGTCACTGGCGCTAGTGACCACTACACTGAAGAGCAGGTATCTTCTTCATCTTGCCCCGTCTCTCTTGAAGTTTCTGAAGACAGGAACTGTCTCCCTTCAGAAAATCCTGATTCCCTGAAGAGAGCCCTTCAGAAAAGCAACCTACTTGCTGAGGAGCAAGCTCAAGAGATTGCTCGACTGAAGATCTTGTTGGTTCTCCAATTAGCATCCAACAAGGTCAAGGACTCTAAAATCTCAGCTCTAGAGAGTAGTCTAGAGAATGAGAAAAGGATAGTAGCTAACTTTTCCAAGGTTGATGCTATGAAGAGAAAGGTAGAAAATAGGTGGATCTCCAGAATTATCAATTCATGGAGAAATGGGGAAACGGTATTCCGACCCCCCACTCCAAACAGGAAGGGTACTCATCATGCCTTCAGGTATGATCACAGGAACAATCGTGATCACTGTAAGGGTGATCTGTCCTCATGTGGAGACACTCATAGTGCAAGGGCCGTCGTGGCCACCCATGAGAGAATACCTAAGGCTCATTCTGAGCCCTTTGTATTCACTGCCACTGCCTCAACTCGGTGTGAATCTGCATGTATCAGCTCACAGAACGCTTCTCACCACCCGAGGACACATGACAGGGAGGTTAGAAGTCATGCTGTAAGTTTTCTTGGGGCCTCAGGAGGGGGGATGCCTGAAAGGAAGGCACCACCTCCCCGGCCTCATGACGCTCGCAACATGCATTCCTTCCACCCTTCCACGTGTCACGGTGGAAGAGGAAATTTTGTGAGGAGATCATGCCCTATCCCGTGTAGACCTAGGACCATGACTACCTCAGTCACTAGATCAGGTCAGAAACGGCGATACAACATTCACCCGTGTTGGTGCTGTGGCAAAGTGGGACACCTTGCCATAGACTGTTGGCATAACCCCTCTGTGTCAAGGGCAAGGGCCTATCCACATTTTCTGGGCAGAGGTAGTCTTCCTGACAGGTTTTCTGAGGGAAGGCATTCCAGTGGTTATACTAACAAGAACCTAGGACCCAATATGGTTTGGGTTCCTAAGGTAAAGTAACTCTCTTTTGCAGGGTAGTCTAGGTTCCCATAAATAGGATGGGAACTAGACAGTAGATGGCTCAAGACTGAATTGGAACAAGCATCTGGAACAACAGATGTGATATCTACATGGGCATACTCACATTGAGCTCCTGATATGTTTTATCAGAGGGGCTAAATGATAACTCTCATAATCCCAGGTACTTTTGATCAGTTCCAAGACTTGAGTCGTATTGTATCGACATTTACATATATATATATATATTTATATATATATATATTTACACTTATATGTGTGTACATCTAAGGATAGGTTAACACGGTAAACATAAACCATAGATACGTCAATGAAGATTTATCGGAAATTCCACTGGTAGATTCGAGAACTAACATCTACCGGCATAAATCAGTTCGCTAAAAACTAACGAAGATACGTCATTGGAAATCTTGACATCAAGAAACGTCTGGAAAAGCCCGGTTCAAACCCTAAATATATTGGCTTTAAGAAACATATATATATTTCCACTTAGACAAACTAGAAACCCGCTTAACCCGAAGCCTTCCGCCGAACACACGGAAACCGTTAAAATCCCTTAACTCGTCGATCCTTCATATTCCCGCCGACCTTCATATTCCGTAGGAATCCCGCCGAAGGACTTTCTCCGCAGGAAACTCGCCGAATCGACTCTCTCCGCAGGGGAACTCGCCGAATCTTCCCTTTCCGTAAACATCCCGCGAGATTCCCGCAAGCTTCTCACCGAAGGACTCTCACCGAAGGACCCGTGATTCTTCCCCTTCCGTCGACATCCCGCGAGATTTCTCTCGAAGGACCCTCGCCAACTCTTCCCGATTCGCCGATCTCGCCGATTGTCGTCCATAGATCTCTCCTCTCTCTCGTCCAGGGATTTCTCCACAGTTTCGATCACCCACAGTCGGGTGGACCTCCCGGGTGTTCGTAGTCTTTATCAAACTAACTCACCGTCTACGCTGTTAGGTAACCTCATCCTCCTCCTTACAAGAACTTTCTTCCTAGTGTCACTTCCCTCTTGACTTTTGATTAAGCGTAGAGTAGGGATTCTCTCCCTAGGTTTGCGATGGCTCCAAGGACAACTGCTGGACTGATCACTGGATGTGAGCTGGTTCGAACAGGGTTCTCACATGCCTCTGACGAATTCAGAAACATCATTATTATGCTGGAAGAGGCTGGACTATCTTTCGTACTAGAACACCCGTGTAAAATCTTGGACAAGGAAGTGCTGGAGTTCTTCGCTACCACCAGACTCCGAAATGAAGACTCTCTCATCAAGAGCAAGGTTGCAGGGGCAACGATCAAGATGTCTGCAAACAAGCTAACCCAATACTTGCAGCTCACTAGCTCGGAGCACGAGGATTATCTTGAGGAAGAAGACAAAACCAGGACTCTATTATTCTGTGGTCTCGCTCGAGGAACTCAGTCGATAAAGCGAAAGGATATGAATGAAGAAGGGAAACTTCTGTTAGACATCATTGGGAAGGTACTCATATGCAAACCGGGTTCTCATGACCACATCTCAGCGGACATGTTCAAGATCCTGGTGGCAATTGTCTGCAGAAAAGGATTCAACTGGGGGGCATTGCTTTTTGAGAAGATAAAGGACACCCTCAGATCTCCTAGTTTTGGCCGAATCATCAGTCTGTATCTCAATCAATTGAACGGAGATAAGTATGACATGAGTAAAGGTGTTCCTCTACATTACTTGAAGAAAATGGACTCGAGTGTTTTTGACAGATGGGAGAGGCACATTGGGCAGGCTGCCGTGGTAGAACAACAAGAAGCATCTCCAGCCGAGGACGGCGCTGTGGCTGATTCTGTAGTTATCCCCAATGAAATTCCTGATGCTTTGACTGCAGGAATTGAGGGGGAGCCTCTACCCACTTATGCTGATATCGTATCTGACATCTCCCAGATGGCCAGAGATGCAGTGGCAGATATACAAGAAGAAAGTGAAACTGTGCTGGAGAATGAGGAGGCTCTGAACCTGAACGATCGAGGAGCCGAAGCTAATGTAGAGGAGACTGCTGACGAAGGGTTGGAAGATGATGCTGATGAGAATGATCTCATGGATGATGAAGGTGAGGCAGAAGGCAATGAGGGACAGGAAGCATTGGAGACTCGGGATATCATTGAAGCTCCATCTGTCAAGCACGCACCTGAGATCGTTCCTGAAAACATTGGTGCAACAGTGGAGGGGGAGTCCGGGAAATCTACAGAGGCCGCAAGCATTCCCCCCTTAGAGGCTGTGATCGTGTCCAGCTCTACAGGTGCATCTGATGAAGAGCAAGGCCAAGGAGTGCCTCAGGCTCATCCACTACGAGATGATCTAGTCACTCACACCGTGAATGTCATTCAGGGCATAGTGGATGAGCTTAAGGCATCTTTTGAGAAAGCTCAAAATAAATTGTTGAAAAGGATTAAGAAATCTGAAAATCTCATGCTCAAGAACATGGTGGAGATCAATCACAAACTGGACGTGATGGAAAAGAAGTTTGAAGATAAGTATACAGCGGCCGGCCAAGCTGTCACTCTTCTTATGGACGGATTGAAAAAGAACACCGATACTCTCGCCGTCGTGAATCAGAATGCTCATGTCGTAGCAAATAACATTCAAAAGTTTGATGGCAATATGGTAACTCTTAACACCAATCAACAAGCCTTGGTCACTGAATTCTCCAGGACTACGAAGCATATTGATGAGTCACTGCATTCTTATGCAAACTCCATTGCAGTCGAAGCCAAAAAGGGGGAGAAAGAATATATAGCTAAGATGGCTGAGCTTCGGGAAGTCATGATCAACAACTTTGAGCAGTCAAACAAATATGTTTATGACAGTTGCTGGTGGATGCTCCAACAAGCGTTAGGCGTTAATATCCCTGAAAATCCCCAGGGTGCTCCTGCTCCTGAAGATAATACTGTGGCTGATGAGGGAGTAAGTGCTGCAGAAGTTCATTTAAGTGAGGCTGATGCTCATAGGACTGCTAGGGCCTCCTCCAAGGCAAAACTGATGGCAATGTTTGATCAAGGAGCCCTAGCAAAAGCCAGGGACAAGAGAAAATCTCACGAAGGGACATCAAAGGAAACACAAGCTGAAAAGAGAATCAGACTGAAGGAGGAGGAAGTAAGAAACGAAAAGTGGAGTCCAGTATCCAAGAGTATCATACTGGACACATTCTGGCTACAAGAACAAGGGGAAATCAATCGAAACGATGTATACAGCCAGCATGAGTGGGAGCTGCACAAGACCTATGAAGCCAAAACGTAACATCTTCTTCAGGACCAACACTGCGACAAATAAAGCTCCTCCTCCCAGATACTATCCAAAGCCTAAGGAATATGTTGAAAGGCAAAGGAAGAAGTTTTGGCTCAGAAACTCAAGGATGACTTAGCCAAAGAAAAATAGTGTTGGGTACATTGGTTAATGTACCTGATTTGAAGAAGCCTCACCCAACTCAATGATATACATCATAATGTATTTGATGTATGTTGAGTTTACTTGTGCAGGTTAAGTAATTACTGGACTGAAGCAAAAAGTTTCTAAGTCCATGTGTCGACACCCAGAGGGAAAGTGTCGACACTTAAGAAGGCTTGTGTCGACACCCAGACAAGCAATGTCGACACTTGGAGTCATTGTGTTGACACCTGGATGCAGAGTCGACACCAGACAGAAAGTGTCGACACTTGGAGCTGTGTCGACACTCAGTGAAGAAAAGTGCAGACAGAAAGTGTCGACACAAGGAGCTGTGTCGACACCCAGTGAAGCTGAGTCTACACCAGATAGTGTCGACACTTGGAGCTGTGTCGACACTCAGCAAAAGACTGCAGAAACTAAGTTAAAGTGTCGACACCAAGAACAATGTGTCGACACACAACAAGAAGAGTCAGCACTTGAAGAAAGTGTCGACACCAAGAACAAAGTGTCGACACTCATCAGAAGAGTCAACATTTGAAGTAAGTGTCGACACCCAGAACAATGTGTCGACACTCAGCTAAAGACTCTACACTTGAAGTAAGTGTCGACACATGGAGCTGTGTCGACACTTAGCAAAGAACAGAATTATCAACAAAATATTCTAAGTACAAGTGTCGACACTAAGGAATGTGTCGACACTCAGCTGAAGTCTCAATAGAAGAATCAAGTGTCGACACAAGGAGCTGTGTCGACACTCAGCAAGTATCAACATAGAAGACTATGTGTCGACACCAAGAAGCAGTGTCGACACTTAACAGATTCAACACAAGAAGTTGTGTCGACACAAAGGTGATGTGTCGACACTTAGAAGAATTCAGCTAAAGATAGAAGATCAAGTACTTGTGTCGACACTCAATTTTAGTGTTGACACCTGAAGAAGAATCTGTGTCGAGACATACAAGGAGTTGTGTCCACACCTTGTAGACTTGTGTCGACACTTACACAGCATGTGTCGACACTTGGACTATAAGTGTCGACACTTGAAGACAGAAAGTCTCGACACTTTCAGACAGTTAGAGATTTTCAAGAAACTGACTGGATGACATGACAGTTCGTTCCAGCCGGTCTACAGCACCTGTCAGAGATGTCAGAATTCAGTTATGGACCGGACCAGCCGGTTACCATGAAGAAGGCCTATAAATAGGCACATACAGTTTACAGAAACTGTTGATCAGTTTGTTGAAAAACAAGTTATAAAAGTGGTACATAGAGTATCAACACAAGAAGATCTTGCAGTCCAAGTGCAGATCTAAGAAGTTGGAGAGAGAGAGGGCTCCATCCAAGAAATCAGCCGTTGGAACTAGGCTGAGAAGACGGGTTCAGATCTGTTCTGAATTCTAAGTTGCAGAGGTCAAGGAACAACTGCAGAAGGAAACAATCTTATTCAGTTCTACTCAAGAAGCTTTGAAGAAAGCTAAGTCAGATTGAATCCAGCTGAGTTCTTCCAAGAACTCATCAAGAAACTCTCAACTCCCTCTCTTGTTTCTGAGTTGTTGAGTTAATATTGTAAAATCATTTTATCTTGTAGGATCCTCTGGATCTGAGTGAGTTGTAAGCCTATAATTATAAAGGCTGAGGGTAGGGCTTTTGGCCTGAGTGTAGGAGATTATTATCTCTGAGTGTAGGCCTTGATTGGCTGAGTGTAGGCCTGGGTGGCTGAGTGTAGGCCTTTGTGGCTGAGTGTAGCTTTGGGATAAAGCTGAGTTGTAAGGCTTTGGCCTGAGGTGTAGGAACCAATTTGGGTCTGAGACAGTGGAGAAGTTTGGCCGAATCTAGTACAATGCTAGATAGGCGAAGGGGGAAAAGTGGAGTACCCATATCTGGGGAACCACTATAAACACTGTGTTGCTGTGTGTGCTGTGATTGTTGTTGTGTATGTGTGTGTTTGCTGTGATAGAATAGTAGAAATCTGTGATATTAACTGTCTGCTGCCATTAAAGTTTAAAAAGGATAGGATACCTATTCACCCCCCCCCCTCTAGGGATGTTAGAGGAACCAAATCTTTCAAGTGGTATCAGATACAGGTTCCTCAAAAGGACTAACAGTCTGAGGAGATCCTATTTGGCAGATTCAGTGTAAGGCAAAATACAGATTCAAGAAATTCAAGAAAATCAAGATACATGGGTTCCTCTGAAAATCACAAGGAATTGGGTTCCATGAAATTGCCCATATGCAGAAAGGAAATTTTTATAGGCAAAAATTTCCACGTACACGCCCTCCGACACGGGCGTGTCGGTGGGCGTGTTAGCACTATTAAACAGCAGATTTTGATGAAGTGACAGATTTGACAGTGATTTGACTTTGCGGCCGAAAACACGGCGGTCACGCCCCTTGTCACTGGCGTGATGGTGGGCGTGTCGTTCGGCGATTAAAGGCGTTGTTGACTTTGGGATTCGCCGGCGACAGTTTGTCGGGAGAGGTGGAGAAATTCACGCCCCAGGTCACGAGCGTGACGGTGGGCGTGTTGGGTTGAGTCGACACTCGACAAACGTCGAGCGGAAATTGTCGAGAGATGGTCACGGGCTTCGGCATGGGGCGTGTCGGGCTGACACGGGCGTGGCGCTCATCGGATATGGGCGTGTCCCTCTTGATTCGACGAACGTCGAGTTGAAATCGTCGAGCGGGATGGACACGGGCATGGTCACGCCCCGTGTCGGATTGCCACGGGCGTGTGGCTGGGAGCGTCAGGCTTTTCTCTTCAAAAATTGGCCGAATCACTGGTTGTTGACGTGTCACGCCCTGGTCACGGGCGTGTCCCAAGGAACACGGGCGTGTACTTTCCAATTTTGGCAAATTTCTGCAAATTTATCAAAAAATCAAAAATAAACGAAGTTAGAAAATATTTACAAAATAGGAGCAATTTATTACAGAAAATGAAGTAAAAATAACAAAAATAAAGTAAAACCATTTTTTTAATGTACATCAAAATAGTCATATTTACAATTCATCAAAACCCCCATACTTAAGCTTTTACTATTGCAGAGCAAAAGTTTGAGGTAAACTTCTAAGGAATAGAAAAACTCTAAGTTTAGCTACAGCTTAATCCATTATAAGAGAGATCTAAATAAATATACGGGGTGTAAGAGTTAAGTCCTAAAATTATGTAGATGATTTAAATAGCGCAGAAGTTTTGGCCAAAAGACTTCTTGATGTAATCAAATAGAAAGCGGTAATTATAATGGTTAGATTAACAAGAATAGTTTGGAATTATATGAACTTTTAGCCTATAGGAGTTTTACTAGAAATAATGCAATTTACAAATTATGCTCTCAAAACTTTTTTTGAATTAAATCTAGAATCGTGAAATTGGCATGGGGATTGATGTTGGTTTATGAAGAGGGTTTTGATTTTGAGGCGAGGTAATTTTTTCTCGAACCTCCATTTTTTTTTCTTTTTGGATTATTAGGAAACTGAAATCTTATTTTCCTAATATCATTTTTTTCAACTTTATAATAAATTTTAACCCAATGTATATGTGTAGGAGTAATGAATTTTATCCTCTTACTCCATAACATATAATCTTTTTAATCTATTGGGTGCCTATGTTTACGGAATGAAATCTTATTTCCATTGACATATGATCTTTTAAGGATAACAATTTTATCATGCCAAGTAGGGCATGATAAGGAAGGTGAGAAAAGAAAACTAGATTTTTTATAAAAAAAAATAATTTTGAGAGCAATCTTAATAAATTGTGAGTTCCAATTTTTCAGAAAACTAAAAGTAAACATAATTGAATCCTATAGTCGTTATTTTCTAACATAATACACATGCTCCTATCAATGAAAAATTAGAAGTAGTGCCTAAAACGAGTTCGCTATTTTTAACAAAGCATAATAAATTCTTTAAAACTTAACTCCGAATATTTAAATTTTTCAATCTATAATTCACAAACGAATTGCAAACAGAGAATCAATAAAATTCACATATTAATAAACTCAAAGCAAAATTTTTGGATTGCAAGAAAATTAAGGATGGTATATTTGATTTATTTGTTTCAAAATATTTTTTTTTTTTGGTTTTTTAGAGTTTTTTCATCATTTTTTTGTGTGTTTTTTATTATTATCTCTCTTTTTTTTTGTATTTTTGTTTTGGTTTTACTCAAATGTTTTTTGAATTTTTGTTTAGTTTTCCTCTTTTTATTTGAATTTTGTTTTTTGAACTTATTATCCTTTTTTTTTAGATTTTTAAGGTGTTGCGGAAAGTGCGAGAAAAAGAGACGGTATTTACAAGAATGAGAGAGAAAAGGAAGGGGGAGAGAGAAGATTATTTACAAAGTTATTTATAAAGATATTTATAAAATGAAACGAAATTTTTTTGGAATTTTTGTTTTGTTTTATAAATTCTTTTTTTGGAATTTTTGGTTTAAAAAGACAGAAAAAAAACATTTTAAAGACAGGAAAAAAAACAAGACCTTAAGTTTTTGGGATTGTTTTTCATTTTCAAATTTTTTTGTTTTTTTTGTTTTTTTTGTTTATATAATTTTTTTTCATATATTTTTTTGGAAGTGCAGAAAATAGAAATACAGTGCAGAAAATAGAAGTGCGAAAAAAAAGTGAGAAAACACCCCCATACTTAAGTCCAACATTGTCCCCAATGTTGTAACGGAAGTATGCAGAACAAAACAGGTAAGAGATAGACAAAGAAAATAAATAGAGGGGGGGGGGGTTTGAAGCTTCCCTGACAGGAGGTGGGGAAGGCGCAGTTTAGGAACCCTGCATTATGAAGAAAGATAGCAAAGAAAAAGGTAAATAGATAGCGAAAAAGATAAACATGGGGTGCCTCCTAGGAGCGCTTTGTTTATAGTCGCGTAGCTTGACTATGTTGGCGGTTTATATATCTAGGAGGGTTATGGATTCGAAATTACCGCCCACAGGATCGCCTGCTATGTATAATTTAAGCGATGACCGTTCACTTTAAACGAGCCTTTATCCGGGTGGGAGACGAGTACGGTCCCATAAGGCCAAACCTCTTCAACTTTGAAGGGGCCGGACCAGCGTGATCTAAGTTTCCCGGGGAAAAGTCTAAGTCGTGAATTATAAAGGACAAGATCGCCCGGAGAAAAAGTTTTTTGGGGCTTGAGTTTTCAGTCGTGATAAAACTTAGAACGCTCCTTATAGAACTTATTGCTCTCGTAAGCGTTTGCACGCCATTCATCGAGCTCGTATAGTTGCAGTTTTCTATTTTGGGCGGCTAAGTTAGCGTCGAGATTTAAAAGTTTTAAAGCCCAAAGTGCGTGATGTTCTAATTCTACGGGGAGATGACACGCTTTGCCGTAGACTAATCGATACGGCGTACAACCAATTGCGGTTTTGTATGCGGTATGATAAGCCAACAACGCATCGTCGAGTTTGATGGACCAATCTTTCCTATTAAGTGAAACAGTTTTCTCTAATATGCGTTTTATCTCTCGATTGACTACCTCTACTTGGCCACTAGTTTGCGGGTGGTAGGGGGTGGCAAGTTTGTGCGTAACGCCGTATCTAGCTAACGTCTTAACCATCTGGGTGTTACAGAAATGCGTCCCCCTATCGCTTACAATAGCGCGCGGAGTGCCGAAGAGCGAAAATTGTTTTTTAAGAAATGTAACGACGACTCGCGCATCGTTGGTGGGGAGAGCATGCTCTTCCGCCCACCTCGATACGTAGTCGACCGCTACTAAAATATACATATTTTTGAAAGACGGAGGTAGGGGGCCGACAAAATCTATGCCCCATAAATCGAAGAATTCGCATTATAAAACAAATTTTGGGGCATCTCGTCGCGACGAGAGATGTTACTTGACCGCTGACAACTATCGCATGCGCGCACAAAATTGTGAGCGTATTTGAATAGAGTGGGCCAAAAGAAGCCCGCCTCTAGCGCCTTTCACGCGGTCCGGTTAGCTTGATAATGCCCACCAGCCGGACCCTCGTGGAAGTGCCTAAGGATTTGCGTGCACTCCACACCCGCGACACATCTTCGGACCGCTTGGTCCGCGCAGATACGAAAAAGAAAGGGTCCTCCCAAAAGAAATATTTCAAGTCAGAAAAGAATTTCTTCGTTTGCTGGCTCGAAAAGTCTTTTGAAGCACCCTTGCAACTAAATAGTTCGCAAAATCTGCGAACCACGGCGGGGAAGATGAACTAGTAGTTATGGCTAGGAGGCGTTTCTCGGGGAATCTGTCATTTATGTCAGATTCGACGAGCGCTTCCGCAGCGGGATTTTCTAAGCGGGAGAGGTGATCGGCGGCTAAATTTTTCGCGCCCCTCTTATCCCGGATTTCTAAATCGAACTCCTGCAAGAGGAGGATCCATCGAAGAAGGCGGGGTTTGGCGTCCGTTTTCGCTAACAAATATTTTAAGGCTGAATGGTCGGTAAATACGATAACTTTGGATTGCGTAATATACGAGCGAAACTTATCGAAAGCAAATACGACGGCTAAAAGTTCCTTTTCCGTTGTCGTGTAATTTCCTTGTGCAGAAGTAAGTGTCTTGCTAGCGTAGTAAATAGGATGAAAATATTTGTTTATACGTTGGGCAAGAACGGCTCCTACGGCAATATCACTAGCGTCGCACATAATTTCGAACGGAAGGGTCCAATCGGGAGCCACTAAAATAGGTGAATTGATAAGTTTTTGTTTTATGAAATTAAAGGCAGACTCGCATTCGCTATCAAAGACAAAATTTGATTCCTTTTCCAAGAGGCGAGTAAGAGGCTTTGTTATTTTTGAAAAATCTTGAATAAAACGCCTATAAAACCCGCGTGCCCTAAGAAACTCTAAATAGATTTCAAGTTGGAGGCGGGGAAGTTTTTCGATAATTTCAACTTTGGCCTTATCGACCTCCATCCCCTTAGATGAAATCATATGGCCGAGAACCAAACCTTCTCGAACCATAAAGTTACATTTTCCCCAATTTAAAACGAGATGCGTGTCCTCGCATCGCTGAAGGACACGATCTAAATTACGAAGACAGGACGGGAAAGAGCTTCCGAAAACAGAGAAGTCATCCATAAAGACTTCCATAATGTCTCCTACCAGCTCGCCAAAGATCGCCAGCATACATTGTCACAACCCCCATTTTCATCGCAAATAAAGCTTATCAGAGTAAGGGAAAATGCGCGTCTTGATGCCACGTCAGCAGGGGATAACTGCGGACGCTCAGGAAGACACCAACTAAACATGAAGAAAGGTTCTTTTAAAGTTATTTTAAGGAAAATCAGTTACGAGTAGAAGTTAGCCGTATCCCTCGGCTTAGTGGCTCATCTAGTCCACGGATTAAAATATATGATACGCCGCGGAAAAATACATTATTAGATTAACTCAAACATCCTACATGAGAATAAACGTCCCCAAAGGACAACTCATGCCATGCAGAACTCTAAATTTATTATAATAGGAAAGATAGCTTTTACGGTCGCTAAAAATAACGGGTTAGAGTTTCAAATCATATAATGTATGAAGTAATGGTAGTAGATTTTATAGTTGAAAATACCTAACATGCATTCCTAGCATAAATCCTCCCAGAGAGCAAGTAAGCCACATCCAATTTAAAGAAATGAGCAGCTAGCAAGTGACAACATCAACAACTCTGTGGGCGTCAACAATCTGACACGAACCCACAATAAAACAGTATGTCTGAACTAGGAAAAAGAAAAAAAACTGAACGACAACTACCTCGCTACAGCGAGGTACAAAACCACCACTGACACTGCCGCTAAGAGAGTCCAAACCAGCTCCACTACCTGCTACGACTCTGAACCTAAGGCATTCCAAAAAAACAGAACGCCTCAGCAAGTAGGTACAAATGGTGGAAAAAAAATTAAGCAAAGGTAAACAAAGGTCAAAAGGGTACCAACCCAAGACCAAAAATACTGACATAAAGTACGAATTAAGCATCAAACAGAAAGGAACACTCACGTGAATCATCACGTATAATGCAAACACACCATAAGCTCAAGGTATAAGGTGACGAACATGAGTAATCATAAGGAAGAAAATCCATAACCTTTATTAACCACTTGTGGTCACTCTACCTAAAAATACGGGCGAGATGGTCACTTAGTTGGACACACCCCTCACGAAGATTAAATCCACTTAACTGCGGGAGAGATTCATACACTCCACCATACACCGCAGATGCCCAAAACACCGGTAGAGTTCCAAAAGGTACTAATTAAGGAAACAACCTTGCGGAGGCGGTCACAACCACTAACTCCTGAAACCAATGAAAAACCAAAGAAACCACAACACCAACATCTCGGGACTTGGCACATCAGATTCTACATGACATTTCTAGATTAAAGACACGGTCGATCAAACTTTGGAAATGATTTACAATCCTATATAGACACTAACACGTCCAAAAATGATAGACGAAACAATTTAATTCACCGATAAAACATTCTAAGGACGTTTGTACGCACCTAGTCAAGATTGAAATTACCATGACTAGATTTTATAATTTTTTTGAGTGATCTACAAAGAGGACTAAACATAACCATAGTTTGGAAAAAAAAACAACACAAAAAGGCAAGAAATTTAAGGAACAAAGGTATAACGATTATCATCAAATCGGACGAGAAACAACGAAGGAAAACCACCACTTGCCTTGGTTGTACCGGAAACGGTTCTCCGAATCGCTCCGCGTCGTAGATCGGGGCAAAAGAATACGGGAGAAGTTGAGATCTAGACAAAAATGGCGGAAAAGGGATTAGGGCCGAAAAACCATAACGAAAAAACTCAAGCAATGGGGAATAAATTACCACGATTACGTAGCTCTCTGCGAGAGCTTTCCGTATCTAAGTTCGGTTGAAGATTTCGAGCACCGGAGAACCGTCGGCGACCACCGGAAGATTCATGAAAAAGAAACTCTCTCTCTCGCTCGCTGCTCTGGTTCGGGAGAAAAATAACGGAGAAGATGAAGTTTGGTTCTAAAAGCTAAGTCCAAGAATATATATATATATATATATATATATATATATATATATATTATATATATATATATATATATATATATATTATATATATATATATATATATATATATATATATATATATATATATGTTTATAAAAAGTTTTGTCAAAAACGGCTTATTTCGAGCGGTTTTGCGGGAACCAAAAATAGAGGTCTAGGATGATTTCAAATCAAAAAGTGTCCAACATGAAAGTTGTAGCTCTCGTCGGGAAGAACAAAGTTTATGTTAACCATTGTTTCGTATGACACCGTTTTGACCCTCAAAACGATGCCCGAACTCAGACTGTACAGACTACTCGAGTAGAAATCTGTTTACTCGAGATGGATCGAGATGGAGACTCGAGTTGTAGGCTTGGGGAACTCGAGATAGACATAGGTACTCGAGATAAAAGGCTTAGGACTCGACTAGATCAGGTCTACTCGCGATAGAAGGCATAGAACTCGAGTGGGTACGCCGAATGGGATATCTATGAGCAGTTTCGGGAACATCAAAAATAGAGATCTAGGATGGCTCCAGATCGAAACGTCGTCAACATGAAAGTTGTAGATCTCGTCGATAGAACAAATTTTATGTTGACCATTTTTTAATACGATGCCGTTTTGACCCTCAAAACGCCCTCTGAGCGCAGACAGAAACAACCTACTCGAGTGGCAGCATACCTACTCGAGTAGCAGCATACCTACTCGAGTAACAGAATACCTACTCGAGTAGTAACATACCTACTCGAGTAGTAACATACCTACTCGAGTAGTAACATATCTACTCGATTAGTAACATAATATACTCGAGTAGAGGGTCATTACTCGAGTTAAAACATGAATTACTCGAGTAGAAGCAGTATATACTCGAGTAGCAGCTCACCACTCGAGTTATTGCAGAAACAATGGAATTAGGGTTCAAAACGGCTTCAATTCGAAAAGTGGTCAACATGAAAGTTGTAGATATCGTCGAGACGAACGAATTTCATGTTGACCATTTTTTGATACAACGCCGTTTTACTCTCAAAACGGCGCCCGAGTAAAATCTAAAACGGGCTAATCGAGTAGAACCATAGCTTCTCTAGAAGACTCAGTACGGAAGCCCAAACGAGCGCCGAATTAACGAAACTTGCACCAAAGGCGAACACTAATGCTACAAATCTAACGGCGAAATCAAAACCAGAATCCGACGAGCCATTCCAGAGATATTAATCTTCGAAGTATACGACGAACATAAACAATCCAAAACTTCAATCGCGCGCCGAGACTCCAAAAATGCTCGGATTTTGACGAAACTTGACGAGCAAGTCCAAAATTACTTAACTTAAATTCCAAACGCAAAATCTTCACATTATAACAAGAATTTGGCCTACTCAACTGCACGGACACGAAAATGCCTTATCGGCATTGCGCCGTCAACTCGACGTTAAAAGTAACGCCACGACGTCATAAATCTGACGTTGCCCAAACAAATAAAATCATCGAAAAAATCGGGGGCGTTACAGTCACTCCCCCTAAAAAGAAGTTTCGTCCCGAAACTTATCACAACTCCAAAACCAAACCAAAATCGATAAAACCATGCATAACTGAAAACATAGCAACATACCCGAAACTAAGAGAAGAGGTGCGGACGAGATTCTCTCATGACAGATTCCAATTCCCACGTCGCGCTCTCGACGTCTTGATTTCTCCAAAGAATCATGATCATAGGGATGGTCTTTCTCCGCAACACACGCTCTTGAGAATCCAGAACACGAATAGGTTCTTCCACAAACGTAAGGTTGGGCTGAATCTGGGGCATCGAGTCGAGGACTTGACGATCATTACGAACACACCTCCGCAACTGGCTCACATGGAACACATCATGGACACCATGGAAGGTCGCAGGCAAATACAGCCTATCAGCTGACACTCCGATGTGCTCAAGAATCTGGAAAGATCCCACGTACCGGGGTTCTAACTTGTGGTTCCTTCCAAACCTTTTAACACCAGACATCTGAGAAACCTTCAGAAAAACCAAGTCTCCAACCGCAAACTCCAGATCGACCCGTCGAAGATTAGCATATTTCTCATAGCGCTCTTGAGCCACACGAAGCTTTTCCCGAATATGGGTCACGACACAATTCATCTCTTCAATAACTTCCGGACCTAACAACGGTCTCTCACCAACTTCAGCCCAAAACAGTGGAGTTCTACAACGCCTCCCACACAAGGACTCAAACGGAGCCATCTGCAGACTCTCTTGATAACTATTATTGTATGCAAACTCCATGAGTCTGAGACGCTCATCCCAAGCACCACCATGATCCAAAACATAACAACTGATCATATCCTCTACGATCTGATTTACCCTTTCCGTCTGACCATTAGTCTGCGGATGATAAGCGGTGGAATACCTTAAATCGGTACCCAAACCCTCCTGTAAACTCTTCCAAAAGCGAGAGGTAAATCTAGAGTCCCGATCTGATACGATGCTAACAGGCACACCATGTAACCTGATGACCTCTTCAAGATATAACTCAGCTATCTTCTTCATCGAGTACCTAATCTTAAATGGCACAAAGTGAGCATACTTTGTCAATCTGTCGACTATCACCCAAACAGTGTCGTGCCCATGGGGAGATTTTGGCAGACCGGTGATGAAATCCATTGAAATACTTTCCCATTTCCAACTTGGAATATCAAGCGGTGTCAACTTACCACCAGGCCTTCTGTGATCAGCCTTAATACGCTGACAAGTATAACATTCCGATACAAACTTTGCGATGTCATTCTTCATCCCTGACCACCAAACAATTTGCATTAGATCTTTATACATCTTAGTGTAACCAGGGTGGTAGGATACACTGGAACCATGGGCTTCAGCGCAGATCTTAGCTCGAATATCACCAAAGGCGGGGACGCAAAATCTACCCCGATACTTCGAGGTGTCCAACTCATCCACAGAGAAATCAGGTAGCTCTCGCTTCACAGTTCTATTCCAGAGATGCAACAAATCAGGATCATCCTTCTGATGTGCTAGAGTAAGGGAAATCCAAGAGGGTTCTTCTACTTCTAGACTAACAGGCACGGTACTACTCCCAACCTCAATATCCATCAACAAAAATTCTTCTACCAAGGACTGCATCGACAGATTAAAAATCTTAGCGATCTTTCTACTCAAGGCTTCGGCTACTACATTAGCCTTTCCTGGATGATAAAGAATTTCCACTTCATAATCCGCCACATATCCTAACCACCGACGCTGACGTAGATTTAGTTCTCTCTGAGTGAAGACGTACTTCAAACTCTTATGATCCGTATAGATCTTGCACAATGCGCCATGTAATAAGTGTCTCCAAAGCTTCAGCGCATAAATTACGACAGCAAACTTCCAAATCATGCGTAGGATAGTTTCTCTCGTGGGTCTTTAGTTGCCTCGGTGCATACGCGATCACCTTACCATCTTGCATTAAAACACAACCAAGTCCGATATGTGACGCATCAACATACACAGCTTACTCAACTCCTTCGGTAGGTAAGGTTAAAATCGGAGCAGTACATAATGTCTTCTTCCGCTCTTGGAAAGCCTCTTCACACTTATCACTCCAAATGAAAGCAGTATTCTTCTGAGTAAGTCTAGTTAGAGGAGCAGACAACACCGAAAATCCTTCCACGAATCTTCTGTAATAGCCAGCTAGGCCTAAGAAACTCCTAATCTCCTTAGGTGTAGATGGTCTCTCCCATTCCATCACCGCAGAAATCTTGGTAGGGTCTATAGAAATACCGTCCTTGCTTACAACATGACCAAGAAGGACACCTGGGGTAGCCACAACTCACACTTGCTCAACTTCGCATATAACTTATGCTCCCTCAGGGTTGACAAAATCAACCGCAAATGCTGAGTATGATCGTCAGCATTGCGGGAATACACCAAGACATCATCCTCTATAAATACAATCACAAAACGGTCCAGACCTAGGACGAGCTCTATGTCCCTCACAGGAGGAAGACTAGGAAGATTAGCTAGGAAAACATCTGAACACTCATGCACCATACAGATCTCCTCTAGACACGGTAAACCTACATTGGTTTCCAGAACTGGAACCAAAAAAGAAAACACCCAGAAGCTAAAAGCTTACGAGCACATACCGCAAAAATAATTGGAGAAGCCTGACGCGGATAACCATAACCACTCCTTGGTTGACCGTCGTCCATCTTGAAGTCCAAGCGCTTAACCTTGCACTGGGTAACAGAGTCATGCCTACACAACCAGTACAGGCCCAAGACTACACAAAACCTTCCAGGTCTATCACCTTTAAATCAGCAACCACTAGAAAAACAAATAACCGAATCAGACAACCCTGAATATCTTCGTCCGATACCACAGAATCACCAGAAGGAAACTTGACACAAAACACGTCACCAACCTGATCGAGGGTCAAACCATGACGCTCTACAAAGGGCCTAGCCACGAACGGGTGGGTAGCGACACAATCAAAAGGAACACGCGCCCAACGGTTCTTTACCTTAATTTACTTATAAAATCGTATACATAAGTTATTCAATCAATAACAAAACCAGATAGAACCTAACCTGAAATCACTTGGGTTGAAGACTGAGTTTCTTCTTCGGTCGTCGCAATAAGTTTACCTTTTCCTTTGTCCTGATTTTGTGACAGCGGTAGAGCCCGAGGCGGGGCCGGCTGCAGTGGGGACTGAGCCTGGGGACACGAAGTCTTCAGGTGTCCCTTCTGCCCGCAATGGAAGCAAGTGTTTTCCTTCAACCAGTAATGACTCACGTCATGTCCCTTCTTTGAGCAGAATGTGCACACCCGATCTCCCTTGGGTACTCCTTGGATGGCGAGCACCCGCTGCTTATTTGAGTGACACTTCTCTTGAAACACCTTTCGAAAAGGTGGCCAGGTCGACCACAAAAGCTACATATTTCTCCACTTTTCTTTTTCGAAGAAGGGACGGATGCCCTAGAGCTTCCATGCTCAACACCCTTCGTCTTCTCTTCCCTCGGTATCATATCACGATCCTTAGCATATCCAATGGTCTCAACTTCAAAAGCAACTTCTACTGTCCTCGCATTAGTCTCAGACTGGTAAGTATTGGCGAACTGCTGAATATCATTTTGGAGACCGCCCAAGAAACCTTTAACCTGCGCTCCTCAGCAGCTCTCAACTAAGAAGCAAACTTATTAAATTTACTGATCTCACTCTCATATTCAATCACTATGGGGGTTTGCTCACCAGGATGTTGTCCTAAGGTGGTAGCCAACAATGCCTACAACTGTGCTTGCATTGCCACAATCTGACCTGCCATGGTCTCCATGCTCTGGCGTAGTTCAACAATCATCGCCTCACCACGCGTACCTGACGACTCGCCCTCAGACTGGGGAGTCGACCTGGTCGTAATACGCTCATGCGACATTCTAAAAAAACACGTAACACCTCATTAAAACTCTAACTTAAACTAGGACTACACCACTTAATTCAGACCATACTTAAAAGACACTTCCTTATGCTGCAACTTGCTCTGGGATTTTTATAATGATGTTATGTCCTACTTAGGATGATATCCTTTCATCCTATTGACTCTTGTGCCTATGACATGAATGCATGTATTCTTTATTATTATTATTTTTTGATTTAAAACCATGTGTGTACAAATGTCATCCCACAAATCTTTAGCTTGGCACGTTGTGCTTATGTAATGTTATGCTATGCATTCTAAAAAGACCCTAATGCATGTTATGAGCGGCGTACGCATGAAAATGTTATGCATCTCATACTACATGACATTCTCATGTAACGAAAGGAACGTGCTAGTCGCATTCATGTGGTGAGGTTATGCATCCCATACTACATAACCCTCACATGTTGCCCCTATGGTGGATCCATATACAGACACATATTATGCATCTCATACTACATAATATGCCCCGTATACTTCATGTTATGGTATGAGTGTAGTGTTCATGCTTCAGCCAAGACGTGCTGATGACATATCGGTGTGTGTATGATATGATGCTAAACACTTAATACCAACAAGGAAAGGTTGCCCAACAAATTGTCAAGCAACCTCCCTCTGATACCAACTGTCACAACCCACATTTTCACCACAAATAAACCTTATCAGAGTAAGGGAAAATGCGCGTCATGATGCCACGTCAGCGGGGGATAACTGCGGACGCTCAGGCAGACACCAACTAAACATGAAGAAAGGTTCTTTTAAAGTTATTTTAAGGAAAATCAGTTACGAGTAGAAGTTAGCCGTATCCCTCGGCTTAGTGGCTCATCTAGTCCACGGATTAAAATATATGATACGCTGCGGAAAAATACCTTATTAGATTAACTCAAACATCCTACATGAGAATAAACGTCCCCAAAGGACAACTCATGCCATGCAGAACTCTAAATTTATTATAGTAGGAAAGATAGCTTTTACGTTCGCTAAAAATAATGGGTTAGAGTTTCAAATCATGTAATGTATGAAGTAATGGTAGTAGATTTTATAGTTGAAATACCTAACTGCATTCATTCCTAGCATAAATCCTCCCAGAGAGCAAGTAAGCCACATCCACTTTAAAGAAATGAGCATCTAGCAAGTGGCAACATCAACAACTCTGTAGCATCAACAATCTGACATGAACCCACAGTAAAACAGTATGTCTGAACTAGGAAAAAAAACTGAACGACACTACCTCGCTACAGCGAGGTGCAAAACCACACTGACATTGCCGCTAAGAGAGTCCAAAAAACAGCTCCACTACCTGCTACGGCTCTGAACCTAAGGCATTCCAAAAAAATAGACTCCTCAGCAAGTAGGTACAAATGGTGGCAAAAAAATTAAGCAAAGGAAAACAAAGGTCAAAGAGTACCAACCCAAGACCAAAATACTGACATAAAGTACGAATTAAGCATCAAACAGAAAAGGAACACTCACGTGAATCATCACGTACAATGCAAACACACCATAAACGCAAGCAATAAGGTGACGAACATGAGTAAATCATAAGGAAGAAAGTCCATAACCTTAATTAACCACTTGTGGTCACTCTACCTAAAAACACGGCGAGATGGTCACTTAGTTGGACACCCCTCACGAAGATTAAATCCGTTTAACTGTGGAGAGATTCATACACTCCACCATACACCGCAGATGCCAAAACACCGGTAGAGTTCCAAAGGAACTAATAAAGGAAACAACCTTGCGGATGTGGTCACACCCACTACTCCTGAAACAATGAAAAACCAAGAAACCACAACACCAACATCTCGGGACTTGGCAACATCGGATTCTACATGATATTCTAGATTAAAGACACACGGTCGATCAACCTTTGGAAACGATTTACAATCCTATATAGACACTAACACGTCCAACAACGATAGACGAAACAATTTAATTCACCGATAAAACATTCTAAGGACGTTTGTACGCACCTAGTCAAGATTGAAATTACCACGACTAGATTTTATAATTTTTTTGAGTGATCTACAAAGAGAACTAAACATAACCATAGTTTGGAAAAAAAAACAACACAAAAAGGCAAGAAATTTAAGGAACAAAGGCGTAACGATTATCATCAAACCGGACGAGAAACAACGAAGGAAAACCACCACTTGCCTTGGTTGTACCGGAAAAGGTTCTCTGAATCGCTCCGCGTCGTAGATCGGGTCAAAAGAACACGGGAGAAGTTGAGATCTAGACAAAAATGGCGGAAAAGGGATTATGGGCCGAAAAATCCTAACGAAAAAAACTCAAGAATGGGGAAGAAATTACCACGATAGCGTAGCTCTCGGCGAGAGCTTTCCGGATCTAAGTTCGGTTGAAGATTTCGAGCACCGGAGAACCGTCGGCGGCCACCGGAAGATTCACGAAAAAGAAACTCTCTCTCTCGCTCGCTGCTATGGTTCGTGAGAAAAGTAACGAATTAGATGAAGTTTGGTTCTAAAACCTAAGTCCAAATATATATATATATATATATATAATATATATATATATATATATATATATATATATTATATGTTTATAAAACGTTTTGTCAAAAAACGGTTTATTTCTAGCGGTTTTGCGAGAATCCAAAATAGAGGTATATGATGACTTCAAATGAAAGTGTCCAACATAAAAGTTGTAGATCTCGTCGAGGCGAACAAATTTCATGTTAACAATGTTTTCTTATGACACAGTTGTGACCCTCAAAACGATGCCCGAACTCAGACTGTACAGACTACTCGAGTAGAAATCTGTTTACTCGAGATGGAGGGGCTTACTCGAGTTGGAGGGGCTTACTCGAGATGGAGACTCGAGTTGTAGGCTTGGGGAACCCGGGATAGACATAGGTACTCGAGATAAAAGGCTTAGGACTCGAGTAGATCAGGTCTACTCGAGATAGAAGGCATAGAACTCGAGTGGGTACGCCGAACGGGATATCTATGAGCAGCTTCGGGAAAATCAAAAATAGAGGTCTAAGATGGCTCCAGATCGAAAGGTCGTCAACATGAAAGTTGTAGATCTCGTCGAGACGAACAAATTTAATGTTGACCATTGTTTGATACGATGCCGTTTTGACCCTCAAAACGGCCTCTGAGCGCAAACAGAAACAACCTACTCGAGTGGCAGCATACCTACTCGAGTAGCAGCATACCTACTCGAGTAACAACATACCTACTCGAGTAGAAACATACCTACTCGAGTAGTTACATACCTACTCGAGTCGAAACATAATATACTCGAGTAGAGGCTCATTACTCGAGTTAAAACATGAATTACTCGAGTAGAAGCAGCATATACTCGAGTAGCAGCTCACCACTCGAGTTTTGCAGAGACAATGATGAATTAGGGGTTCAAAACGGTTTCAATTAGAAACGTGGTCAACATGAAGGTTGTAGATATCGTCGAGACGAACAAATTTCATGTTGAAAATTTTTTGATACAACGCCGTTTTGACCCTCAAAATGGCGCCCGAGTAAAATCTAAAACGGGCTAATCGAGTAGAACCATAGCTTCTCTAGAAGACTCAGTACGGAAGCCCAAAAGAGCGCCGAATTAAACGAAACTTGCACCGAAGGCGAACACTAATGCTACAAATCTAACGGTGAAATCAAAACAAGAATCCGACGAGCCATTCCCGAGATATTAATCTTCGAAGTATACGGCGAACATAAACAATCCGAAACTTCAATCGCGCGCCGAGACTCCAAAAATGCTCGGATTGCGACGAAACTTGACGAGCAAGTCCAAAATTACTTAACTTAAATTGCAAACGCAAAATCTTCAGATTACAACAAGAATTTGGCCTACTCGACCGCACTGACGCGAAAATGCCTTATCGGCATTGCGCCGTCAACTCGACGTTAAAAGTAACACCACGACGTCATAAATCTGACGTTGCCCAAACAAATAAAATCATCGAAAAAATTGGGGGCGTTACATACATCGTTGGAATGTAGCGGGCGCGTTGTAGAGGCCCATGGCATTCTTCGATATGCGAAGGTACCAAACGGGCAGGTAAAAGTTGTTTTCTCTTGGTCATCGGGGGAAATGGGGATTTGTAAAAACCCCGATAATCCATCAAGAAAACAAAAATACGGATGACCGGACAAATGCTCTAAAATTTGGTCTAAAAATGGTAGTGGGAAAAGATCCTTACGGGTGGCGTCATTTAGTTTTCTATAATCGATGCACACCCGCCAACCCGTAACAGTACGAGTTGGGACGAGTTCATTGTGCTCATTCTCCACTACGGTAAGACCTCCCTTTTTGGGCACCACGTGAATGAGACTAACCCACGTACTATCAGATATGTGATAAATAATCTCCGCATCTAATAATTTAATAATTTCGGCCTTAACGACGTCTTTCATGTTTGGGTTAAGACGTCGCTGCGGCTGAATAGTTTTGCGGCAATTATCGAGAAGGAAGATCTTATGGGTGCAGAAAGACGGGTTAATCCCTTTGAGATCAGAAATTTGCCACGCAATTGCGTGGCGATGTTTAAGCAAAACTCCCAATAAATCGGAAGTCTCCGATTCGCTCAAATGTGAAGAAATGATAACAGGGAGTGTATCATCTTTCCCCCAAAAGCGTATTTGAGTGAATCGGGTAGGGGTTTGTGTTCAAGGCAGGGCGTTCTTCTAACGAGGTTTTAATTCCTGTGTCTTTCTTACCAATTGGTTCGAAAGGCAAGTCTATAGAGGTATCCTCATCGCAGTTAAAATTTTCGAGCACATAAATATCGTCGTTTAAAAAAGTAGACTCAAAATAGGGGAAGAACAATCTCCGATATATGTGTCTAAATTATAACAAAATTCATCGCTCGATGACGAGTCTCCTATGGAGGGATTAATAGAGAAATTAACTTCGTTATCTCCTACCCGAAGGAGGAGACGACCGTTACTGACATCAATTAATGCGTAGGAGGTAGCGAGAAAATGGCGACCGAGTATAATTGGTACATCGGTGTCCTCCTCGATGTCTAGGATGACGAATTCTACCGGAAAGATAAACTTATCAACTCGGACAAGTACGTCCTCCACTACCCCGACGGGAAACGTAACCGAGCGATCCGCTAGTTGGATTCGCATTTTAGTAGGGGCCGGAGTGCCCAAACCTAATTTTTGAAAGAGCGAGAACGGCATCAAGTTAATGCTCGCGCCTAAATCTGCAAGAGCGTATTTTACTAATATATTGCCAAAAAGGCACGGGATGGAGAACCGTCCCAGGTCATTTCTTTTTAGGGGCAATTTATTAGTAAGAGCCGCTGAGCAGTCAGCATTTACAGAAATATGCGAAATATTTTCTAATTTTTGTTTATTTGAAAGAATTGTTTTAGGTATTTCGCATATTTAGGCATCTGAGAGATTGCCTCGCAGAAGGGAACATTAATATGAATTTGTTTTAATAATAAAATAAATTTTTCATATTGCGCGTCCTTACGCTCACGATCGAGCCTGTGCGGATATGGCAAGGGCGTTTTAATAAATTTTTCATTTAAAAATTGTAAAGGCGGCGTAATCGAAGAAGGGGGAAGAGGGGTCAGAGGTGAAATATGTACCTGAGGATCGGTCTGTTTTGGATCGATCAACTACTTTCCGCTACGGAGGGTTATAGCGTTGATATTTTCCCGCGGATTGGGCTCCGTGTTTCGTGGCAGTGCCCCGAGCGCGCGCTCGGACATCATTCACGCTAGCTGTCCAACCTGGAGTTCTAAGGTTTTTAGCGATCCGTGATGTTCCGGATATTTGACTCGTTGGAAGCTATATATTTAGAAAAATTCTCCTCCACCGGGGAGGGTTTTGGAAGAGGGGGAGGCGGAAGAAATCCGGGCGCGAAAGAATTGGGGGGGGGGGGGGGGGGGGCGCTGCGCATTATTCGCATTACTCCATGAGAAGTTGGGTGGTTCCTCCAACTCGGATTATAGCTATTGCTATAAGGGTTGTTGTTGGGGTTGAAGGAAGGTCGCCCAGGATTTCCCACGTCGTCTACGAATTCATTTGCTACGCCGACATTAGGGGGAATCGCCCAAGGAGGAGTGGTGGAGGCAGCAGACATCTCCGCCACCTGCTTCGTCACCCTTTCAACTTGAAGGCTAAGTGGGCAGTGGCATCCACTTCGAAGAGGCCGCCGCCTGCTTGGGACGTCCCGCGGGATGTTCCATTGTTAGGCGTTCATAGCCATCTCTTCAATAAGAGCTTGGGCAGCCTCGGCGGTTTTATTATTCAAGGTACCCCCGGCAGCCGCGTCAATAATTTGACGCGTCTGATAATTAAGCTCATTGTAGAAGATTTGGACCTACAACCACGCAGGCATCACGTGGTGCGGACAATTGCGGAGGAATTCCTTAAAGCGCTCCCAAGTCTCAAAAAGAGACTCGGAATCGTTCTGCACGAACGAAGAAATGTTCGCCCGCAACTTTGCAGTTTTGGCAGGCGGAAAATACTTCGTTAAGAACCGTTCCGCAAGGTCGGCCCAGGTGGTGATACATCCTCGTGGGAGGGAATTGAACCACACCTTAGATTTGGATCTGAGGGAGAATGGAAAAAGGCGCAAACGAATGGCGTCATCAGTGACGCCATTGATCTTAAAAGTATCGCAAATCTCCAAAAAAATAGACAAATGAACGTTCGGGTCCTCATCCGGCTGTCCGTCGAACTGCACGACATTTTGGATCATTTGGATAACGCTCGATTTGATCTCAAAATTATTGTTCGCCACCGTCGGGCAAACAATACTGGACCCAGTATCGTCTGAAAGTTCAGGAGATATGCTTGATACCACCTGAAGGCGTTAGTTAGAACAGATATACTCTAGAGGGGGGGGGGGTGAATAGAGTATGTTGGTGATTTTCAATCTTTTACAACTGTTGTTGTATTTTAGGTGTGTGTGCAGGGAAGCAAATACAATAAACCAAGATGCAGCAAACTATCTAATCACAACAACACATTCACAGAGCAAGGCCAGAAAACAAAAAGAAAAAAAAGCAATCAAACGACACAAGAATTTTATAGTGGTTCCCCAAATCTGGGTAGTCCACTCTTCTACCACCCTGGTAGGAATCCACTGCAGGAAGGGGTTGATCAGGTCAGGTGCTGGCACCAATGGGGTTTTGATCAGGTTCCCAAAAACCAAACCTTCAAGTCTTTTGGAGGGAGACTTGCAACCAGAATAATTTTGAAGGGAATAAAACCCCTGTACAGAGGTGGAGTGAGAGGGTGATGATGTCTTCTCTTTCTCAAGTCAAATGAGAAGACTTGTGGATTGTTGTTTAGCAGCTTTGCTCCCCTGAGATGTAGAATGAATCGGGAAGAATGATATAGAGCACTGCTTCAGGGTGATAGGTCTTCAAGACCTAGATTTCCTGGTCCAAAGAAAGTCTCCAGGAACTTCTTGTGACTGATATGAATGTATTGTCTTTGAAGTTATCCTGAGTAAAAGCAGATGAAGAAGTCTCTTGATATTGATGTAGTGTTATTCTTCTTCTTCTTCTTGATCAGTTTCTCTCTGGGCCAAGAATGAATTCCTTTTTCTGTGTTTTCTGAATCACTGTCTGTCTTTTTGTTGTATATATCTGTATATACTGACTCTTTCTGTATATCTCAATGTCTCATAAGAAACATTCGAATTTTGAATATAGAGCATGTTGGAACACCCTATTACTAATTTGGGTCAGGATCAATATGTCTCTAGGAACCTTTGCTTGACCTCCTGTATAGCTTAAAAGGTCAATTAGAATTGAGTCTAAGGGTTAGAAGTCTAGGTTTAGAAGCTGCCCTGAAGACCAAGTTTTTCTGTCTGGAGACTAAGTCTGATCGTCGAGCTCAGCACGACAATTCGTCGAACTCCGATCGACGATCGTCTAGCTCAACTTCGACAGATCGTCGAACTCCATTCGACGATCGCTGAGCTCAAATTCATAATATCGTCGAACTCCATTCGACGATCGGTGAGCTCAGGTCGACGATTTTGACTCTGCATTATATCTTTATCTCTGAGCTTAGTTCGACGATCTTTGAGCTCAGATCGACGATTATCTTGCTGCTGTGTGTTTTTTCAGATCGCTGAGCTCAGCTCGACGATAGCAGAGCTCAGTTCGACGATTTCAGATAACTTCCAGAATTCAAATTCAAATCAGTTAGGAGTTATTCTGCAATTAATTCAGAGATTTGCTAGCCGTTTTCATTCAATTCTGGACCAAGTTTCAAGGGATTTTTAAAGGAATGTCTCTGTGGGCTTTCCTCCAGAAGAGATTATGCAATTAAGGATGCAATCAATGCAGACCAACGGCTATCCTTGACAGAGAATATATTCTATTCTGTACCAGAGAATAAAGGACATGATTTTTGAATCTCTCTCACAACAGAGCACACACAATACAGATTACAGAGACAACCTCAAAAATCTTCTGTCTAAAAGAATTCTGAAGAACACTCATCCAAGGATCAAGTTTTCAAATCTTCAGATCTCTTTTAGTTTTCAAAGTGTTCAAGGCCAACATATTCAGCAGACTCCAGACACTCAACATTTCAGTCCCTTTTGCTGAAATCATCCATTGCTGGAGTTCAATATTTGAATGCCTATCACCCTCAGCAAAGCTTTTCTTCCTGAAGATTTCAAGGATTCAGGGGGAGCTTTGACATCAATCCACATAGTCTTCTCAGTTGTTTGAGAAGAGAAGACTGTCATCACTCTCTCACCCCCACTCTGTAAAGGGTTTTTCAAACTCCCTTCAAAAGTTTGAACCTGGTTTTTTGAGCACCTTGTCAAAAGCTCATTGGTGGCAGACACCTGATCAAAAAATCTGCTTTGGTTTTTGAGCACCTTATCAAAAGCTCATTGGTGCCCAGGACATCACTCATCAACTTCCTGCAGTGGATTCCTACCTAGGGTGGTAGAAGAAGTGGATGTACCCAAGTTTGGGGAACCACTATATTCCTTGTGTCTTCTGGTTCTGCTTGCTTTCATTTTTGTTTCTGACCTTGATTTTTCTGTGCTTAGTTTTTGCATAGCTTAGTACTTGTGATTAGATTTATTTCTGCTTCCCTGCTCACACATATTACAACAATTGTTGTAAAGTTTGTAAAAGTTTTAAAGCACCATATACTCTATTCACCCCCCTCTAGAGTATATCAGATCTAGTTGCACTTTCAATTGGTATCAGAGACAGGTTGGTTTAAACATACCATATCTGATTGGTTGTATAGGCTAACACCTGAACCCCAAGATCCCAAACTAGATCTGTGTTCCTTTGGTATTTTATTATTAGATTTTGTTTGCACAAATCATGGCCCAAAACAAAGATTATCAAGCACAGACCTCCAGTGTGGCAATCTGTCAAAGTTTTCACTTTGGAAAAAGGATTAGACTTTACATGAATTCTATTTGACGAAGATATCTTTAATATCTGTTTTGGACAGTGTGTCCATGACTCCCCCAGATAGCACAAGTAAAATGGCTGTTCCATCCATTTCCCCTCTCATCACAGGAACAAGATGCTGATATCAAAAAATTGGAAAGTAGCC